>PVIU01011545.1:44642-64248 GCA_004026605.1 Ondatra zibethicus
TCCATTGTTATGATAAAAGATAAAATAGATCTAAATATGGTAACTGTAATTCTTGCTTGATAAGTTTTGTTATATGTAATGTTACTATGTCAAAGTTAAAGCCTTCTTTTTTTTTAAACAGAAAAAGGGGAAATGGTGTAGGAGGGTCTTCTGTTTGTATATTGCCCTCATTGGTTAAATAAAGAAAACTGCCTTGGCCGTTTGATAGCGCAGCCCTTAGGTGGGCGGGGTAGACAGAACAGAATGCTGGGAGAGAGAAGGCAGTGTGGCAGACGCCATGCTTCTCCAGCACAAGATGGACACGGGTTAGACTCATGCCAGTAAGCCACCACTCAAGTGGCGATACACATTAATGGAGATGGGCTAAAATAATATGTGAGAGTTAGCCAATAAGGGGCTAGAGCTAATGGGCCAGGAAGTATTTAAATGAATACAGTTTCCGTGTAATTATTTCGGGTACACACCGGGAGCCGGGACAGAACAAGGGGCCCGGCGCCGGGAACACAGCCCGAGCCCCACATTACAACAGTTGGGTACAAAACAGTTTTCTATGCACATCAGAACAATGCATATGTGAAGTGATAGCAGCTGTGACTACAGTCATTAAAAACCTGCACAATGATGAACTAGGCAAAATCCCAGCACAGAGGCGGGAAGTAGTCAGGAAATTCCACCCATAGCTGAAGAGCTTTCACAATTGATGGCTGTTGGGAGCGGAAGAGTCAGCTTTCTTCAGCAGACCTCAGAGACTCCTCAAATTGCAATAAATGGTCCTACAACCATGCTCATACAAGTAGCATTAAGGGATCTTACTGTTTTATAAAGAAATTGGGGAGTGGATAGACAAGGGAAGGTAAGAGAATGGGGAGGGGTAGACTTGATCAAAACAATTTTTAAAAGAGTAAACTTGATATATTTTAAGGAAAATGCATGAAACTAGAGAACATTTTTCTCATATGTGGATTTGAAAAATATCCAAATGTATTACATCGATCCAGTGTGAACAGTGTGGGAGGCAGCTTTGTGTATTGCTGAGCAAAATGCAAACCATCTCAATTATCCAGCAAATGAAGTTATCATGAATAGTGGTAGATGCAGGTTTCTCTCATACTTGCCTTGTAACTATGTAGATGCTCTAAATGGTGATATAGATACTTAGTGGTGTGTTTTAAATCAATGACGACTTATTGTCATTTTCAAAATGAATTTTAACGTGAGTTACTTGAAGCACTAATGGTTCCCTCATTGCATTAAAAGTTGTTTTGTGTTTAGAGATTGAAAATTGACTTCGGAAATAATGATGCTTGCAAAATGGTATGATGAGCCGAGGAAGCTCATAGTGAATGTTTAAAGAGTGGACAGAGCCCTGTGTAAATATGCACTGTTGACATTGGCAGGGCTATGTCAAGGACCAATGCCACAGACTCACAGGAATTTGGAAAAGCCCCCCCCCGCCTCCAGTGGTGGATCAGAGGAATGAAAACACCTTCCTCTGGTCTGAATGTGAATGTTGATAGTTTGCAAATATGACTTTTTGTGAATGATTCACCCGTGTGTGCAAAATAGCAACCCCAGCTTTTCCTCCCAATATTTACATCCTGAAATCCTGAAATTGTTAGCCTACAAACACCTACCAAAACTAGCTACCACCCTCCCACTGTGCTGTAGAAAGTGAGCATGCTAAGCTCCAGGTTGTAGTGTAATTGATATGCTCCATCAGAGAATACAGGGCCCACTCTACTTTAAATCCACTGCAGTCTTATCTGTGTGTCTGTCCTTTCTTCATTCCCTTGCAAACCCTAGAGAGGGTTCTAGGCCCCAAGCCTTGCTGGATGCTGTAATATGGTTTATATTAGTTTAAAAGAGATTTTGTTTGGGGCCTGTGCTAGTTAGCTTTAGGTCATTTTGGCCTCTTACAGAAACAGTTTAAAGGAGTGTAGGTTTATTTGAAACATGTTTTGGTGATGGACAGTCTATTAAGGCAGATTAGCCATAGCATCTAGGACTTTCTCATTCATACCCGTGGGAATATATGGTCAGTTGGGTAATGTTTCAGGGGACCAGGAAGCAGGGAGCGAGTTTAGGCCAATGGGACTTGACCAAATCTTCAATGTTCAACTCTGCTTCCTCCTACTTCCTCCTGCTAGCCCCCACCTTCTACAGGTTTTGCAAACTTATCACAAACTATCACCACCAACTGCAGACCAAGTTTTCAAACAGATAAGCCTGTGGGGGACAGCTAATTTTAAAATCATAACAAATCCATATCTTTGTGCAGTCCTATTTTATTATAAGAACATAAAGAGCCCAGGAGGCGTTCAAAGAAATCAAACAAACATCATGATGACTAACATTATTAAGACCATACTGAGGTTCCTAAGTGCCAGTTGAATAAACCATGAAGAGTTGCTCATGCCCGTTTTCCATCTCTTCTCTCTTCTTTCTTGTCTTTTATTTCATTTTCATAAATTATTTCCTGTAAACTTTCCTCCAGTTCTTACTTTCCCTTTCTACTTTTTCATAATTATGCCATAGGCACAGGTATAATTACCACTTTATCTGCTTCAAAAAAAGGCAAAAGATTGTAAAATACTGGCAATACCTTGAGGGGGTCAACCATCAAATCTCAGAGAGAAGATTGTAAATTGTTTAAATTTAATTAGAGGATAATGTGCGTTCTCTATTCCTTTATTATGCTCCTTGCCACTTATTGCTCTTGGCTTGCATTATAAATAATTGCTTATTGTTGTCCGCTCACAAAATATTTACTAAGCATTTAAATAAATGATGAGCACAGTTTTACTTAGACATATTTATTGTTGCTACCATAGTCTTTTAGATGCGGCAGTGCTGAATCGACGCACGTGAAGGCGTAACATACCTGTGACGCCAGCCATCATTCTTCAGTGCTGAGCTCCAGGTGGCTCAGTTAGCGCAGACCTCTCTCCAGCCGAGCCCAGACTAGTCCTCTGCATTTTCCCCAATGCAACATTTTTAGAAAATGAAATGAACTCATTAGATTTTGAATTTCTAGAGTAGCCTGTCTGCCATTCTTTCTCCTAACTGAAATGAGTTAAAATAATGACAAATCAATATCTTTGTGGGTCTGGTTTGCATTGAGGATGTTGATTAAGACGCAGGCTAAGCAAGAGACTTACAGGAGTTGTCCTCTGTTGTCCACTCCCTTCTCTGGCAAGACTTTCTGGTTTTTTGTTAATTTTCAAAATACATAAACTCTTTGCCTGGAAATATATTATCAAGACTAGCTCAGCTTTGATTTAAAATGCACCTTTTCTTCCAAGCCTCTACTGGCAATCACGTTTTCAGGTATCTCAGGCAAAAATTGGCATCCAGAGGCTCTGAAGAGGAAAATTCACAGAACTGTACCACATGCTTAAGCCCAGACCCATTTCCTTGGAAGAGCAATGAGAGTTTGACAATAGTTTTAGGCCAATGAACAGATTTGCCTCCTTCCAACAACTCTGGGTATCAGCTCCTTGGAAATTATGGTCACCTGGAGTAAACATCCCTCAGTCAGAAGACAAATGAGAGGGGAAGTATGAACAGGTAGTGGGAAGTATCTGCCATGGGACAGAAAGGTAGCTGTCTAAGATTTGATTCTCTGGCGTTAATTATTACCATAAATTAGCCATTCTTACTTCTTGCTGTCCCTATGAGGAGAAAAATGCTTAATCATCTCTAACCTTCAACCTTAGGTACACAGGTACAATTTATTTTCTCAATAAACATATTCTGGCTTAAACACGCTGGATAAATTTTTTTTGTTTGTTGGTGTATGATATAGTTGGATAGGCGAGAGGATACTTTTTAAAATGGGAAATATCAGAGTGGCTTTTAAAACTGAAAATCAGATCTTAGTCTAATTACTCTTTATTAAGTTAGATGACAAATACCTTTTTTGTGTGTGTGCATGCTATTCAAGTTCATGTGTGCTTGTGGGTGTGTCATGGATATATTAATGCACAATGAAGTGAGAAGATAACTTTGGATGTTTGTTTCCTAGGTATCATCGCCTTACTTTTTGATATAGAGCCTCTCACTAGTCAGCGATCTGCCTGCCTTTGCCCCTAGAACTGGAATTACAAGCAGACTCTACACACCTGGTTTCCTATGTCAGTTCTATCGGTTGTAGTTATTAGGAAAACTTTTATTGACTGAGCCATCTCCCCAGTCTGAGAACTGCTTTTGAGGATAAGTTAGAATTGATCATTATGGTAGTTCTTAATATATAACTGACCAAGTTATATTAAAAAAATAAAATAATTACTTCATATGTATGGGTTATGTCGTTTGAAATACAAATGAGTGATGTATCCACTTAATGTAAGGACTAAATAAATCATTTCAAATATAAAGATTTTCACACATATATAGATTTTATAAATAATTATGAATATACAAAGTATGGCTTGTCCTTATCCCCTTAAGTGGTGAATAATCTATATTAAGTTCTTTTTGGACATTTTTGCTCTGTTACTGGTTTTTTCGGTCTTGTCTCCCTTTAGGTGCATCCAGGAAGTTGTTTTGGAGTATATATAAGCCTATAGAGTCACATTACAATGATTTGCTGATGTCACTGCCACTATTGTGTTCTCCACTTGGACAAGTGTCTTACCTAGGAAATTTCATATAATATAGGCAATAAACAATTGCATTAGAGGCTGTTTTATGATACATTTTGCCATTATTGCTACATTATTTTTCAAGCACAGAGGTGATAGGTTGTCCTCAGCTCTTCATCCTCTCTACTATGAGTATATTTTGCATCTTTTGAAAGCTCAAAATGTGAGCCATCAGAGGAACTGTGTGTGTCTCCCTGTCTTCTATCTATAATGTCAATATCACTTCTGAGGGTCCTGTGGATTACTTGCTATAGCATTATTCCTCATAGATCTCCCGTGGCCTCTATGTACAAAGGAGTCCCAAGTTACCCTGCATCTACTGGCTTTAATAAAAGCTATTTCAGACTTGTAAAATTAATCACAAAATTGGTGATGAGACAGCTAATTGTACATTAATGTGTGAAGAGTATGGTGTGGGAAGAATGTGCTGAGTCCAAAGAGTCTGCTCTTTCTTCTGTTGTGCGAGCATGGACCCAACTATGTCTGCACATTCACAAAACACCAAGTGCAGGGGAAGAGCAACCTCTTTCAGTCAGCTTTGACTTTTCATTTTTCTGTTTTTGAAATGACTCTCGAAAAATGAAAGATTAAAGGAAAGCAGCCTGTCAAGCAGCTGAAAGGAACTGCTTTCAGCACCCAGCTTATAAATGCGAGCTTCCAAACAAGAACCCAGGCTCTAACAGAAAACCAGGAGAAAGAGGCCAAGAAATCCCTTTATCCTGTGTACACAGAGAACACGCCTTCTCTGGAGGAGGAAACATGAACTCTCAACTCCAGATTGTGTCGAGAGGGTCAGATGGATGTTTAGACAGTAAGTGAATCTACCGTCCTGATTTGTTCTCATGCCCACCGTTGCAAGGGAATGCTGTAAGAGACAAGGGGAGAGGTTGTTTCATGCCTGCTTTTTTACTATGGCTGCTCATAGTTTTCCACGCAAATTCATTTTGTAGATCAGAAAGGTACTTCCTGGGGTGGTTAATCGTGACTGCTGGGAGATGCCTAGGAGACGAGCAAACATTCCTCTGGGTGTGTCTGTGAGGGTTTTCCTAGAGACCATGACGTTAGACTGCGAGGACCCTGACTTAGAAATGGTTTAATTTATTGGCGAATTCATATATTAAATCAACCATTTGTGAAACTATAGGAGATGGTGCCCCGCTGGAAGAAATGTATTACTGGGAACATGCCTTTGGCTCTGTCCTGTTCTTTTATTCCCTATGCTAGAATCTCTGCCTGCCTTAGTTGAATAGCTTTGGCCACATACCAGGCTGCTATGGAGGGGCTGAAATCCTTGAAGCTGAGAAATAAATAAACCCTTCTGCTCTTATGTTATTCCGTGGGGGGAATTTGCTTTGGGGGATAGACCTGTGTCTGCCACCAGGTACATTGGCTTTATCCTTGTGTCCAGTCACCTGTATTTCTACTGTCCTTTTAGGGCCACCTTGGCAAATAGAGTGTGTTATGATTAGCAAGTGCCTCTTTTTTTTTTTCTGAGGGCCCTGAGTACAGACTCTTGCATCTCACCTCATTGTGCGTAGACTGGCAGTCCTAACCTTGGAACATCTTTCTTGACGTCTGAGCCATTCTGCTTTACTCGCGTTCTATATCTTTCTGCTCACAGATAATGAGCTTCCACTTGCAAAAATTTCTCATAGGCTGTTCCCCTTCTCGCAAACCAGAAATGGTTAGAAAACCATTCTTAACCAATAGGAAGTCTTTCTCTTGTTCTGATGTCCATTATTGCCTTTATTAGGACAATAGCAAAGAGTCAACTTGGGACGTCATTATTTCACACCAATACATTTGAAAATAGCTTCCATGCAAAATGCTAAAGGCATCTTTTAATTATTATTGTTTTCTCTGATAAGTAGGAAAGGTAAATCCTATGATTGATCCCTGGGCCTATGCCACACAAACATTTTAATTATGTGAACAATTTAAATTAGTGAGTAGCTAGCATAATTCAGGTTTTGTAAGAATAAATACACTCTGGCAACTCAACTGCCATGGCAGTTTATATTTCTATTATTCTCTAATGACAAATATGTTCAATGAGAAATAGTGTAAATAATAACTAACTCTGAGAATGGGGACAATATCACTTCTAGCTTCCTTTATTATTGTAACCTTGAGAAAACAACCTACAAGATAGTTAGGGACACAACCGTCCAAAGCCTTTCATCACTTGGAGTGTAGGATTATACAAAGTGGGACTTGTAATTTCTGAATAAGAATAAAAACAGAAATAACAAGATTATTATTATAATTATTGTAGCAAGTTACTTACTGACTGCAAAGGGAACTCCAAGCACTGAGGCAATTAATTGCTGCCCTCAACCAGTGGGAGGACCTGGAGGTGGGAAAGGAAATGAAGTTTTCAGATAATTGGCACCCTGTCTGAAAACTCAAATAGTAATTGTCATGACACACACAAGCATGAATGTGTTTTGCTGACTGTGGTAAACTATAACGGATAAAATTCTGGGGCATGGTCTACCGATCAAGCACCTTACTTTTTACTGTCATTGTTGTCTTTATTGAAAATATTTTTTATATAATATATTTGGTAATGGTTTACCCTCATTTTTCTCTTCCCAGATCCTCCCCACATCCCCACCCTTCCAACTCCATGCCTTCTTTCTCTCTCTCTCTTTTTAAAATTTTTATTTGTTTTATTTCACATGCATTGGTGTTTTGGCTGCATGTATATATGTATGAGGGTGTCAGATCCCCTGGAGCTGGAGTTACAGACAGTTGTGAACTGCCATGTGGGTGCTGGGAATTGGACCAGGGTCCTGTGGAAGAGCAGCCAGTGCTCTTAACCACTGAGCCATCTCCCTAAGCCCCTCCTTGAGAAACAGGCAAATAAATAAACAAACAAGAATAAAACAAAATGGGTAAATGAATAAATACACAAAAAGAAACACACTTGTGTGCACACGTGCACACACACGCAAAAGTTGCATACTCTGCTGAAGAGAATGGGCTTCCCTAAGGAGAAGGCAGACTTGTTTTCTCTTAAGGGTATGTGAGTAACTGCACTCCCCTGCTAGAACCTCTAAACAAGCTCCCACTTATATTGTTAAATGACTCATTGGCACATTGAGTAGAAAATAAATAGTTCTTAGAAACATATTAAACACTTTGTTTCAATAAATCTATTTTCTTTAGCTCAGAGCATCAATGGCTAACATCAATTATAAGCACTATAAATTGTTCCATATCTTATATTTTCAGCAAGGATTTTTGGCAACTTAGTAATGACATTTACCTAATGCCACTTTTAGTCAAATGGTGTGGCGTCAAGACAGCTAGGATACTCCGGGAGGTTGGAAATGGTGTTGTTTTTGTTTTGCTTTTTAAGTTTTGTTAATTTGGTTTTGTTTTCTCACATACGTGATGTGCAAGTATGTGTGTATGTTCATACACTGTAGGATTTGAGTGTGTGTGCAAGTGCACATGTATATGAGTGGGTATGCCTGTACAGGCCTGAGACTCACGTTGATGGTCCTCTGCTGTTCCTACACTATTCATTGAGAAAGGTTCTCTCATCTGAAACCAGAGCTCACTATTCTGGTTAATCAAGTTAGTAAGCTTAATCCAGGGTCCCCTGTCTCTGAGCCTTCCAATGTGGGAATTAGAAGCAGACTGCTATGCACACCTATATTTACATGGGTGCTGGGGATTCCAACCTTCACACTTGCCTACAGATTCCTTTACCTGCCAATCTACCTCCTTAGATCCTGTTTAGGATTAAACCTGTGATTTAGGACCCGAGTGGTGAGTTCTGCACTCAGCAATCTGTAGTATGCTGCTAAATGTTTAATTTTGTGTCTAGGAGGAACAGGAACCCCACAGGAAATACTGGCTTGTCTGGTCTTATCTCCTTAATTTTCTGGTGAATAGACCATGAACTATCCCCACCTCATTCATAATATCTTAGTCACATCCATGTAACCTGTCATATAAGCATAAAAATGAATGAAGCACACATTCCTTCCCTGTCTTTGATGAGTGGAGCGTGTCACTTGCTCCTGACTATCAAACTCTGAAATAATAATGAGCGGCTTTGAATTTCTTGAATATTTGACTACATCCCTCATTTACAAAGATGTTTGAAATCACCTTGATATCAAGTAACTGCATTTAAAGCCTGAAAATATTAAATCCCAGGAAATAAAAAACACCCAATTTTTGAGATACATCAGTATATTAACAAAGCACTTTCTTCAGCTACACATTTGGGCATTTCCTTGAAAGAAATAAATCTTCATGAGATTTCTTTAGTTGTACCGAAGACATATTTGACTCTATATATTATAAAATAGAAAGTTTTGTGATTTAAATGTGACTGAATATGCACAGTCTGTACTCAATTTAAATAAACTGGTCATAAGAAATTATTTACTGTGCTCTCAGTCAAATAAAGAATTTGAAATTAAATCAGCAATGCAGGAGATAGTCATTCGCATGTTTTTCAGAGTGCAAAAACTCAGATGCCTTGCTGCCAAATATTTATCAGAAAATTGATGATGAGAAAATTGTTCTGAAGACTGCCAAGAGAATAGCTGTCAAAAGATTAATTGTAAAAAGATGGAAGATTGCCTGAGGAATTAAGTTTCCTCTCCATCTCTTCTCCTGTGTGTGTGTATGGTGTGCATGTACATGTGCACGTGTATGTGTGTGCATTTGTGTGTGTGTGCGTGCAAGTGTATGTTTAAATATTTTTTCCAAATGAAATTTACTGAATGGTATCACCGGTGTATTTGAGAGCTTGTAAGGTATTCAAGCTTTTTTCATCATTAGCTTATTTTTAAAATATTCAGTTTAACTATCTCCTGAACCCTAATCACAAATGTAAGTAGATGATCTTACTATCAGCCACTACTTTAAATTTCATTGCTTTCAACTTAAAGTATCACAGCACAGTTTTCTAAAGCAAATTCTTTCTGTTTCATTGGCTGTAGTTTGGAAATAACCAATGCCCTTCATTGGGGAATGTCCAGAAAAGCCTCTGGGTCGGATTGTTAAATGTACTTCAGGGTGTTCTGAGAACCTGATTTATTATGGGCACATTTTCATCTTTGTGAGGTCCCATGTGAAGAATTTCCCTTAGGCCACACTATCAAGAGCAGATTTTTTTCCTTTGAAAAAAGAGTTATTATTCATTTTAATCTTAAAATTCCTATGAGAATTATACACTGAAGATTCATATATACTTTTACACTCTACACTAACTACAAGAAAGCTTGAACCAAAATTCTTAATTGTCTCTTAAAAATACTTCTAGATTTCTCCATATACCAGTGATATATATGTAGCTTTATTTTTTATCTGTGCTTTATTTTAGCATCTTACAATTTTCATCAAACTTTATGAACTGGTTTGACTGTATCTTTCTTTGTATCTATTTCTTTTTGAAATAGGATGCAGCTGAACTCCATGCCTTTGCTTACCAATACTATTCTAACATTTCCTATAATAACATTTTATGTCTGTCTGAATAAAGACATTTATTACCTTGTTTATAGCATTGATGTTCCTTAACTTAGGTTGGGATGTAACTCAATAAGCCTGTTATAAAATGAAAATATTATAGACCAAAAGAGGTTATAATGTGCTAAATTATAAGGCATGTATATCTGAGCATTCCTCTTGGGTATTTGTCTCCTCCCATGGTCACACGACCAATTGGGAGCTTTGAGTTATTCATCACAAGTGTGCAAATTTCAAAGATCAAAATTTAAAGTATTATTTCTCCTGATTACCCATCAGTTTTACAACAATGTAGGCAGATTAAAAGTTGAATCATTTAAATTGGAGATGGCCTGTAGACATTTTATCTAGTCTTCTGGTTTACCATAACAACATCTCAGTTAACTAGAGAAACAGGTATTACTACATATTTTTAATACAATAATATTTCAAGTTGTATGTAATATCATAGTGTTATTCCACAAGAATATGGTGATGATTGCAGTAGACCATGATAATAAATTGAGAAATGCTTCTTTGTAATATGTCCAAGAAACTTTAAGGATGGAATGGACATTTATTAAGGTAAAGATGATAGTGGGCACATGAAGTTTGATATGAACATACCTTACAAGTTGTTTTTCTAAGAATGATTCCAGTGTTTTTCAGTAGTGACTCAGATATAAGAAAAATGGCATATCCTTGGGCCTTTAGCCATATGTTTCCCTGTCCTCTGAAGGGCAATAAAGTTGTATCTTCTTAAGGTCACAAGAAATCCATGCTCATGAATCCATTTTCAGAACATTGATTAATATAGGGAAATGAATTTACCTTGATGATGAGATGGGTTTCCCTTTGCATTTCTGTTCATCATAGTAAAGAGGGCAGTGACAGGCCAGAGAAACAACACCGTCTAAATCCAGTTTGGTGAACCAATGAGTTTGGTGGAGTTACTTACAGGACCATCGATGGTTCAGGCAGCTACCTAATTGAAAATCCATCCCATCGTGAATGGTGGTGACTCAGAGAAGCTGTCTAATGGTTCCTCATACAACTTGCAGACACCTGTGTCATGGAAGAATCTCCAGTCCGCAGTAGTTGTCTACAACTTATAAAATCTTTGGAGTATTGGTTTCCTTGAGTTGCTAGTCTTCTACAACAGCTTTATACTAACAATTTCCCAAACACATTGTTTTAAACTGTTTTCATCCATTTTCCCTGATCACATTTTACTTTATTTTTCTTAAAACCAATCTTCACAATTTAACATACTTAAAATTATTCCTTTATTTATTAGTCTTTCTGTATAAACAACTATTAGGCAACAAACTTTATGAAAACATAGATTTGAATCTCTACCTTTTTGCATCGCTGCATTAAAATACCTTCAGTAATGCAGGATAATGTGTTCGAGAAATACTTTTTCAATGATTTGTTCAATATATGTATCTATGCATAACTAAACTCAGCTCAGTAGGTCCTCACCCTGTAAGCCAATTTGTTACTTTATGGTATCAAAACAGGGTGCTTTTTATCTTAAAGTATGGCTGGAGAGATAGCTTAGCAGTTAAGAGCATTTATCTTGCAGAGGTCCTGGGTTTGATTTTAGCACCCCAGTGGTGACTCACACCAATTTGAAATTCCAGTCATAGAGTTTCTAACATCCTCTTTTAACTTCTCTGGGCACTAGGCATGCATGTGATATGTAAACGTACATATTTACTCATAAATGTAAAATAAAATAAATCTAAAATCAATTGAAATTATCTTTCTATTGTCCTCTGTCTAGTAGGGAAGAAGGTTGACAATATCTATGTAACAGAATTTAGAGATTGCTTATTTCTCACATCCAATATTCACGGCTTTAATTCTTTCATGATTGAAGACAAAGGCAGCAACAATAAACATGCCAAAGTGGGCAGGGTAAAGCTGAATCTGATGCCTACACAAAGAACTTCAGGCAATGAAAGAATGCTAAGAGTGGGGAAAACATTCCTCCCCATGGGATAGCACATCAATTAGTTATGTAATGCTAATGGTCAGTCCTGAAAACATACATACAAGTAACATTATATTGACTCAGCAGGCTTATTTAGGAATGCATGCATATACAGATATGCATGTAACAACAAATCGTAAACAATGATTCCATGAATTTTTAAGACAGCAAGGAGGGTGTATAGAAGTGTTCAGAAAGAGGAAATGGAAGGGAGGAATTATGTAATTATATTATAATCTCAAAAATAGAAGCAACTCTCCCCAGACTGGAGACAATTATATAAATCTAGTCACCTACATTAGATTTTCTAGATAACTTTAGGTTTCCAGGACAAAGAAACACAAATTCATTGAGAATTCAGAAAAAAAAATATGCTATTGGAGATGCAAGGCATCTGACACATTTGGAGTGGAGAGCCCCTTTAGATTCAGCCAATTGTTGTTGGTTAGGTATTGTGGGCTCAAGGCTATCGAGTCTTCAGGTTTCTAAAACAGGTTGAAAATTCGTATTTCTATTTGAAACATCCCTATATTTAAAAGTTGTCTGTAAATGAACAAACAACATCAGTAAAACCACGACAATAAAACACATACACACAGGAGCGTATGTACTACAATGACAATGACGTCCACGACGGCAACTACTACTACTGCTTCCTTCTGAGTGTTGTGCTAGTTTCCTGAATCTCTGGCTTGGAACCATTGCTTTCAGGTTTGTGTATCCTGCCACAGTCAGCTCTGAATGTTTGCTAATAAGCTGTGGGAGAAAACGTTCTGTAACTTGTTATAGTTTATTGATATAAGGTAGTAGCATAATATAGGAAGTTGCCTAATATTTATGCTGGTCATTATGATAAAATGCCTGCTGTGAAGATCTGATCCCCAAAGAACAAAAAAAAAATGTTAGGTAAACATAGGCATATAAGTTTGGTAAATCCAAGTTGGTATGCTGTTTTTTCTCTAGTATTCATCAACCATGATTTACTTCTGTTGTCTCATACATCTGAGCTTCAGTTTTCTATTTTTAAAAATTAGAACAAAAATTACTAATCGATGGGCTCTTCTGGGTGATGAACAAAAAAAAAAAGTAGATGCAGAAATGCCTCAGGAGAAATGTAACCAACAGTTCACCTCTGAACAAATGAGGAATAAATATTACCTTAGCGTTAGATGAAGACAGTGCAATTAGAAGTGCATTAATACCATGCTGATGGTATGTTAGGTTGCCAAGGATGCTATTTCCCTTCTATTCTTTTCTTATTTTCTTTTGTGATATCAACTTAATCAAAGAATTTGATCTCTTAGGGGGAAGAGAGGTAATTCTTAATGCAGTTTTCTTCCTCCTGTGATGCCAGTAGCGTATCTTGTTACAATACACTAAGAAGCCAAACATGTCCTTAAGTCATGGCTCCATTACAACAATACTTGTTTAAGGCATTGGTGGCCATGCTATTATGTTTCAGGTCTTAAGCTAAGGGAAGAATTTTAATGATTGAAGAAATTTGAACAAAACTATGTGGGAAGACCAGGGAAATAGCAAAGTGGATAAAGCACTTGTCAGGCTAGTGTGAGGACCTAGGTCTGAATGTAAAACTGGATATGGTTGCACAATCTATAGTCCAAGTCCTATGGCTGGGAGTCCGAGCCTGAAGACTCTTCTGAGTTCACGGGCCGTCTATCTTGACACACAGAGATAAAGCAAAACAAACCCTGTCTTAAGATGGAAGGCGTTGCCTTCTGACCTTCTCACCATGAACATACACATATTCACATACCTGTCACTCAGATAACCACATTCACATACATGCCATGCACATATCCACACTTGCATAGATTCCACACATATCCATTTTTGCATAGACACCTCTCACAAAACCACAATCATATACAAACTCATGCGCATATAAACACACATATGGCCACACTGCACAAGATAAAAAGTGATGTTAAGAAATATCAAGTACTATACAGGAGGAAGCAAAAGGGTCTGCATAACCACAGCTAATTACTGTGTTTGTTTCCACTTAAATCTTAAGTCTCCTTAGAAAGCAGGTTTTGTTTTGTTTTACCTAATGTAAACCCCTGTGTGTTTCATTTGGGTAAGATGCAGATACTCCTAGGTATAACTTGACTATTTGTTCAGTATGATTAGGACATTAAGGTACCTATTACATTATGCTTTTTAAAATTTAATTTATTTGTTTATTCATTTTGGTTTTTTGAGACAGGGTTTCTCTGTGTTGCTTGGGAGCCTATCCTGGAACTAGCTCTTGTAGACCAAGCTGGCCTTGAACTCATAGAGATTCACCTGCCTCTGACTCCCAAGTGCTGAGATTAAAGGCATACATCACCACTGCCCCGTGATTTTTTTTATTGTATTTTTCTTCCCCTAGTGGAAGTGGATGCTCACAGATACTGGGGGACACTTCGGCAGTATCATACCTCCCCACCCCTTTCACATCCTCACCTCCTTTAATTAATCTGGTTTCAGGGTTCCTTATTATTTTTGACTTTATTTCTTTACTCTGGTTGAAAATATTTACTGAATTCATTGAGTAATAGACAGTAACCTTTGGTCTTGTGTAAATGACTTTCATACATTTGTCCAGTTCTCTTCTCAAGATTCTGTTCCCAACAACCAAAAGAACTGCCTTCCACTTGGTAGCCTGAGTCACCTTTGGAATTTCCAAAGGCTTGAAAACTGTGTTTCTACTTAATCATAAATAGCAATACTGGTGTAACATGAAGGGCCGGGCTTGTCAGGGTTTTTGTTCTGCCTGGTCCCCCAGCCATTTAGTCCCAGAGAAAATCACACAGAGAGTCTACATTAGGTTATAAACTGATTGGCCCATTAGCTCAGGCTTCGTATTAGCTCTTATAACATATATTAATCCATTATTCTTATCTATGTTAGCCACATGGCTCAGTACCTTTTTCAGCAGGGCAGGTCACATCCTGTTTCTTAGGTGGTCTGGGCAGGACTGGGAAAGAACTTCCTTCTTCCCAGAATACTCCTGTTCTTCTGGCCCCGCCTTTACTTCCTGTCTGGTTGTCCCACCTATACTTCCTGCCTAGCCAATCAGCATTTATTTAAAACATGATTGACAGAATACAGAGAATTCTCCTACACCACTTCCCCCTCTTTCTTTTTTTTTTAAACAAAGGAAAATATCCACGGTCCATTTTTTGGGAATGTGGGCATAATATTCCAGGCTACTTCTGGCTGGTTGAGGGCACTGATAATCTTATGGGGACCTAAAGAAAATTTAGAGTTATGATCAAGTCCTGACTGGAGTATCCTGTGAGTCTTGATCATCTCAGGCAGCAGTCTTGAACCTGTTCTGGATGTAGAACTCTGTCATCTGGGCCATCTGTTACTACCGGACATTTCTCAGGTGGTCTTTCTTGATTAAACCTGATTTTTCTTAATTCAGAATTAATCCACAGCTTCTCATTTCCTGTGGACACAAAAGCAAAGTCTCTTCTTTAAAGTAACACACCTTTTGACTTCAATTTTGAAGTCAAGGTATTTTCAAAATACCTATCTTGGATTAATTCAGCAGCATTTATAAGCAAATATCTTTTAGCAGCTGTTGCTCCCTCCTCAGCATTCAAACAATTCAAAGAGAGAATAATGACATACAGCATCCAGATTCTCTGTGTGTTTTCCATCTTTATGTGGCTTTACTTTAACCTCTCTTTTATTTTTACTTTTAGTTTTTGAGACAGGTTCTCTGTGTATCTTTGTCCTGGAACTTCCTTTGTAGACCAGGCTGTCCTTGAACTCACAGAGATCTGCCTGTCTCTGCCTCTCAAGTGCTGGGATTAAAGGTGTGTGCTGCCACACTGAATTTACAGAGATATGTCTGTCTCTGCCTCCCAGGCATTGGGATTAAAGGCGTGTGCCACCACACTTTGAACTCACAGAGATCCATCTACCTCTGCCTCCCAAGTGTTGGGATTAAAGGTGTGTACTACCACACCCAACTACTCTCTTTCTTTTTTATTTTAACAACTTTAACCTTTAGCCTGCATATATTTTTAACACACTGTAAACCATTTAAAGGTTTTCTTTGTCTTTGAATCTCTCTTTACTGAATATCTCTCTTTTTATGACCACATGAGTCTTTAATTTACTAAGCAATAAGGGTAGAATTAAAGCCGTGTCTTTGACAACTGGATCCAGCCCATTTCTTAGCTTTCTGAGATTTCAGCCTCAAGGCTGAGGTCCTGGCCAGAGCCATGTTTATTGCCACAACTCTATGGCATTTCAAGGTCCTTGCCAGCAAGCAAGCTGCAACAGTGTGTCCACAAACAACACTCAAATGCTCCGTAGGCGGAGTCAGACTGCCTGCCTGAAAGAGTCAGAGTTTGCCCTGGCAGGATGGCCCAGAAAGCTGGCATTTTAAAACAGTACAACTTTTTTCCTGCTATTGCTGAAAACCAAAAAGCATGTAGTCAGCTTTTTATCAACACTATTTAAGTATTTCTTGGCAGGACCTCTTAAAGAGCTGCAGGGTTTTGCAGCTAAAGCTGAGTCAGGAAGCCTCTCTTAGATGAGAGTGCTTGCTTGCCTCTAGCAAGCAGAGCAGACCCGAGAAATTGCTGCTACCAAGAAAACATGCTTTACTCTATTGTTCCCAAGCTTTCTCAGGCTTTCTGTGGATGCAGTTATCCATGTGGGTGCCATTCTGTAACATGAGGGGCTGCATGTCGGTGTTTCTGTCCTGCCCAGTTCCTGCAGCAGTTTAGCCCCCCAAAAAATCACACAGAGGTCTCCATTAATCATAAACTGATTGGCTCATTAGCTCAGGCTTTGTATTAGCTCTTATAACGTATATTAATCCATTATTCTTATCTATGTTAGCCACATGGCTCAGTACCTGTTTCAGCGGGGCAGGTCACATCCTGTTTCTTAGGTGGTCTGGGCAGGACTGGGAAAGAACTTCCTTCTTCCCAGAATACTCCTATTCTCTGGCCCCACCTTTACTTCCTGTCTGGTTGTCCCATCTATATTTCCTGCCTAGCCAATCAGCATTTATTTAAAACATGATTGACAGAATACAGACAATTCTCCAGCACCATACTGGCATCTCCCTCACCAGGGCTATGCCTGACCTTGGCTATAAACTTCTAGAGATGGCTGATGGGAAGAGTTGTCATCCACTGACCACCTCAAGCCCGACTCCATCTCTTGGATTCTGGTTTTTGCTAATTCATGATCCAAATTGCTGATGGTTGAGCCAAGCTCTGGCTTTTCTGCCTTCATTTTCTTGGGCTGGTTCTCAACATTCAGGCAAGTAAGTCCCATTTCTTCTGACAATGAGTTTGTGTGTTTGCTCCTTAGTTTCTACTTAGACAGGACTAAAATATTAAGCGATTGTTAATTTGTGTTTAATACTAAACAATACCTAACCATGGCCTTTGGCAAAACTAACTCAAGTCAGAAGTATTATGTGTACCCTTCACCTCCTGGAGAGGTGACCTTTTTTAATCCCTTTATTCTACACAGCATTTGTGAACTCTAACTGTTCCTGGTCACTCCATCTGGAGGTTTATTGGAAAGTATTCCACATGGAGATATTAATGATAACTTTTTAACTCCTTTAGAATATTTGCATAATAAAAGAGCATGTGAGAAAGAAAGTTTGCAAAATTTTAAGGCTTTCTCATTCCTCCTCTTACAATACTTTTAGAATTCAAATGACTCAATGGATTATCCAAGTTTTAAAACAAAGGCACAAGGTAGTAGAAAATTATCAAAGAAAAAATGTTACTTTAATAAGATTTATTTTTATAATTTTTCATTATGTTTATGTGTGTTTGTGTGTGTGTGTAGTTATTTCTTTGGGAGAGCAAGTGTCTTAGAGGCTAGATGGGGACATTGCATCCCTGGACCTGAAGCTACAGGAGGTTGTGAGTTACTCATGTGAATGCTGGGAACTGAATTCCAGTAGCCTGCAAGAGTAGTTTGTGTTTTTAAACATAAATCATCTCTCCAACCCCAATAGAAACTCCCAGGATTCTAACAGAGGGATCACAGTGGGGACCCCTAGTAATGTAGAAGTCAGAGACTGAACTGGCCATCTTCTATAACAAGCAACTTTCAGTATTGGGGGTAGGACACCAATCCAGCCTCAGAACCTCCCACTTACAATCTGTCCTGCCTGCAAGATATGCAGGGGCAGTGGAAGCCCAGAACTTGTGGGAGTAGCCAAGCAATGACTGGTTGAATTTAAGGCCCACACTTCAAGAGGGAGCCCATGATGATATTGTCTGGATGACCAAAAATCAGAGGCTGGATAGCCCAGAGACCTAGGATAGAAAAGAAATCAATAAGATGACTCCTAATGATACTCTGCTTAACCCAATGGCCATCAGAGAGGCTTCCTCTGTCAGCTGATGGGAGCAGATTCAGAGACCCACAGCCAAATATTAGGGAGAGAGAGAGAGAGAGAGAGAGAGAGAGAGAGAGAGAGAGAGAGAGAGAATTGGAGATCTTCATTTGGTCTCTCTTTGGAGCTTTGGAAGGCCTGTGGAAGAGGGGAGGATGAATTGTAGGAGCCAGAGATGTCAAGGACCCTACAAGAATACTGCCCACAGAATCAACTAAGGTGGAACTCATTGACAGCTCAGAGACTGAAGTGGAAATCAGGGAGTCTGCATGGGTCTGTGCTAAGTCATCAGAATATATATTGTGCTTGTCAGCTTGGTATTCTTGTGGAACTCCTAAAAGTGGGAATGGGACTGTCTGAATCTTCTGCTTGCTTTTAGGACCATTTTTCTCCAGCTTTAATAAGAAGGTATATGCCTAGTCTTATTGTAACTTGCTATGCCATGTTTGGTTGATATCCCTGGGAGGGTTGCTCTTTTCTGAAGGGAAATGAGGAGGATTGAATCTGAGGGGAAAGGGAGGTGGAGAAGTGACTGGGAAGAGTGGAGGGAAGGGAAGCTGCAGTTAGGATATATTATATGAAAAAATATTAAATAGAAATATTAAAAGAGAATAAAATAATAATAACAATAAAATAAATTTAATTGTATATCATTTTAAAAAGAAAATTAAAAATTGACAAGGGTTAAAAAGTAATACATAAATATCCCCAATGTTTTTTAATGAACTGTCATTTTCTAAATATTGTAGAAATTTAATGAACCATATAGAACATAATCTCATAGCTTTAACAATAGGTATTTTTCCATGAAAGAAGGTGTATTGAGCAGAAATTTGCATGTAATTGTGTTTTGGATGTGTTCCTTGGCTGAAAGCATTGCAAATTGACATAGTTTTGTAGTTAAAACCATTAAAGGAAGAAGGAGGGAGTGAGAGGGAGAGAGGGAGGATAGGGATAGAAGGAGGGAAGAAAACCTGGAAAGGGGAAGGAGAGGAGAGGAAAGAGGCAAGGAGAATTGGAAGGAAGGAAGGAAGGAAGGGAGGGAGGGAGGGAGGAAGGAAGGGAGGGAGGGAGGGAGGAAGGAAGGAAGGAAGG
>PVIU01011546.1:0-12491 GCA_004026605.1 Ondatra zibethicus
GGTTTCAGGTATCCGTCCATATTTCAGGTAGGTGTGTGTGTGTGTGTGTGTGTGTGTGTGTGTGTGTGTGTGTGTTTGTGTCCACCATTTCCTATCTTTTATGCATCTGTCACCTATTATTACCTCTCTACCCGACCACTTCCCTCCATCTATATACTTATTTAAATGCAGTTCTGTCTCACTTGACACTGACCTTGTGGTTGTCCATCATATGAAGTGTTTATGAACTGATGATTCTAGGTGGTTGTTGCTTCATGCTTCACTAAAACACAAAGTTTCATTTTTCTTAGATGCATATATTTTCTTCAGAATATCAGTGAAGTCTATTCTCCCTCAGAAATTAGCTTAGAAGAAACGACAGTTCAGTTTGCTGCATGAATCTCCTTCAGAAGATGGAGTCCCGTCAGCTAGCCAAGCAGGGGCTCCTCAGACTTGGAAAGAGACCCGGTGGCAAGCCCCATGTATAAGCCAAACATGGATGTCAACTACAGCTCTGGTTTCTGAATTCTCTGAGTGTGAACTGAGTGACCAAGGCTGCACTGCCACCCCCAAGTTTGGCGGGCGGGCAGGCTCATACCCGACCACCTCCTGCCAGCTCCTTTGAAGGAGTGTGTTGAAGGACTTTGGCAAGGGGCCAGAACTGACCTCACCACTTCAGTTATCAGATGGAGTAAGATGGGGTCAGAGTCCTGCTTGGGTTCACTTGGGCTGGGATGAGCAGGTGCAGGAATCTCATCAAGACTCCTCCATCAACAACTGTGTGTTCACTTCACCGCAGTCAGCTTCTCAGCAAGCCTGTGAGGGCCGGACCCAGCAGCCTTGGAAATCAGCTGAACTCCAGCAGGGCCAGTGTCTTAGCAACCAATGAGCCTGGCTCCTCCTTACACCATCCCCTGCTCTTGAAAGGCCCCCTCCTATCCGTGAAGAGTGAGAGTATTCCTAGACCAGACACACTTTGTCTGGCAGAGAGTCAGTCATGAGCTCACAACATCAGTAGCCGCTATGAAGGATGCACTCGTGTGCACTTTTGTTTGCCCAGGCTCTGTCTGTGCTAAGGGTGCTCAGTCCTCTTTGGGATCAAGGTCAATGCATCCCTTCTGTTTTGAAGATTCCCACTATAAAGCTCAGTTTGTTGGTCTACACATCCTCTGAGTGTGAACGTCATTCTCTCTTTTCCTGTCTGTCACCTCCATGACGAGGCCTTCAGGATCTTCATGGCTGGATTAAAAGGATGCTGTTCCTCGTCAGTTTTATAAGAGATATCTCCACGAAACTTAGCACAGCCGCATGTTGTCTGTGTTTCAACTTACCTGTTATTTTCTTTAAATTATTTATTAACCATTATAGATGTTCTATGTTGCTGTCACAGATAGAAAACCCAGCAATGCTGTTATCTGTGGTGATCTAGATGTCCAAGACAACAGATATCCTGGCTAGTTCTATGTCAACTTGGCACAAGCTAGAGTCATCAGAGATGAGGAAGCCTCAACTGAGAAAATTATCTATAAGATCTGTCTGTAGGCAAACTTGTGGGTCATCTTCTTAATTAGTGATTGATGTGGGAAAGCCCAACCCCCATTGTGTAGTGAGAGGAGCTGCAACCCCATCCCGCCGCCTGGCTAGCTTAAGCCCCGAAATAACCACAAAGAAATTGTATTAATTAAATTACTGCCTGGCCCATTATATCTAGCCTCTTCTTGGCCAACTCTCACTCTTGATCTAACCCATTTCTATTAATCTGTGTTCACCACGAGGTTGTGGCTTACCGGGAAAGCTTATAACCAGCATCAGTCTCAGGCAGGAGAACCATGGCGTCTGCCACACTGCTCTTCTTCCTCCCAGCATTCCGTTCTGTCTACTCTGCCTACCTGATTTCTTCCTTATCAAAAGGCCAAGGCAGTTTCTTTATTCACCAATGAAAGCAACACAAATACAGATAAACCTCCTATACCACCCTTGAACTGGTAGTACTGAGTTTCAAAAGATAGCAAGCTAAGCAAACCAAGACAAGCAATCCAGTAAGCAGCACCCCTCTGTGGCCTCTGCACCAACTCATGTCTCAAGGTTCCTGCCCTGTTTGAGTTCCTGTCCTGACCTCTTTCATGATGAACAGTGCTGTGGGAATGCAAGTCAAATAAATGCTTTCTTTCGTCATGGTATTTGAATCACAACAAGAGTGACCCTAACTAGGACACCAGGTGTTTCCAAGTTATGCTGATTTGAGCTGCAAAAAACCAATCTGAATCTCTACTTTCTGTTTGCCTGGGAATTTCAGCAGTGCCTTGATACATTATCTCATTCCCTAAGCTACTAGTCACATGCAACTCTGCATGACATGAGTCACTATTCTCAGTGTCCACTCTTTTCCACTCTGCCATATCTGAGGTGAGGACGAATATTTCAGCTGAGTCTTGGGGTCGTCCACTGGTGTTTTATCATGGTGCATACAAAGATGGAGAGATAAGTTACAGCGTAGTGCAGAACATGGGAGAGACCAGGGCTGATGTAATGATTACCTACTTTATAAAGACCTAGAGGAGAGTAGTTTGGAAGCTCCCTGTATGGACCTTTTAAATGTTTAAGTAGATGGCAATATTAATAACCCTAATTCAAACCATCACATTACCCCACACAGATGTACAGATGTGTGCCAATTTAAAAAAATTAAGTATGAAAGAGGAGAATGCACAATTTCAGACCCTCAAGCCTGGTAAAACAAGGTTGTAGCAAGGAGGGCCCACTTGTTCATCCCAGCCACCTGGATAGCTTAGCCCTGAAATAACCACATGGAAACTGTATTCATTAAAACACTGCTTGGCCCTATCACTCTAGTTTTTTATTGGCTAACTCTTATATTAATTTTACCCATTTCTATTAATCTGTATATCACCACGTGGCAGTAGCTTATCAGGTAAAATTCCCAGCATCTGTCTCTGGCAGATCCATGGCATCTCTCTGACTCTGCTTTCTTCCTCCCAGAATCCAGTTCTGTCTTCTCCGCCTTCCTAAGTTCTGCCCTATCAGGCCAAGGCAGTTTCTTTATGCATTAACCAATACAAGCAGCACACAGAGGGGACTCCCATATCACAGGGTGGTTTCTATGTACTGCTGACAGTGTCACCTTCCAGTTTGCCTCCTGTGGCCACTCTGCAGAGCCCCCTTCCACCTCTAAGTTCCCCAACTTGTTATTTGACAAAACTCATGAGCTTTGTAGGAATTTCTCCAATGAAGACACTTTCTCAGCTTGCCATGTGCCCCATACGTCTGAGGAGTACTCTTGTAAGACTGAGTGCATGGCTCTGTCATGGGGCTTATGACTGAGGGTCCGTCTTATCCAGCCAGCAGTGTGTCTTCTTCTCAGATCATCAGACTCCACAGGGCATTGGTCCAAGTCTATGCAGATACCAAAATTCGCAATACTCAAGTCTCTTATGTAAAATGGGCATTTTCTTAGGACAAATGCGAATGCCTCTGTGTATTTTACACCATCCTATGCTGCCTAAGACACTGGAAAACCTATGTAATTGCCACATTGTGCTGTTCACTAATGACAAGGAAATGAACTAATGACAAGGAAAAAGTCTATAGGTATCCAACATAAACACTTGAAAATATTTTATTTTCTTTTTTCCTTCTATCCTTCATTATTGTTTTTATTGAGCTATATATTTTTCTCCCCTCCCCTTCCTTCCTCCCCTCCTTCTTCTACCTTCTCCCATGATCCCCACTCTCCCAATTTACTCAGGAGATCCTGCCTTTTTCTACTTCCCATATAGATTAGATCCATGTATGTCTCTCTTAGTATCCTCTTTGTTGTCTAGGTTCTCTGGGATTGCCAATCATAGGCTGGCTTTTCTTTGTTTTATGTCTAAAAGCCACTTATTAGTGAGGCCATATGATATTTGTCTTTCTGGGTCTGGGCTACCTCACTCCATATGATTCTTTTCTAGACCTATCCATTTGCCCACAAATTTCAAGATGTCATTATTTTTTCCTGCTGTGTAGTACTCCATTGTGAAAATGTAGCACAACTTCTTTATCTATTCTTCAGTTAAGGAGCATCTAGGTTGTTTCCAGTTTCTGGCTATGACAAATAATGCTGCTATCAACATAGGTGAGGACATGTCCTTGTGGTATGAATTGGAATCATTTGGCTATACACCCAAAAGTGATATTGCTGGGTCTTAAGGGAAGTTTTTTCCTAATTCTCTGAGAAATTGTCATATTGATTTCTGAAGTGGCTGTACCAGCTTGCACTCCCACCAGCAATGGAGTGTTCCCTTTACCCTACATCCTCTTTAGCATAAGTTATCATCAGTATTTTTGACATTGGCCATTCTTACAGGTGTAAGATGGAATCTCAGAGTTGTTTTGGTTTGTATTTCTCTGATGGCTAAGGATGTTGAGCATTTCCTTAAGTGTCTTTCAGCCATTTTAGATTTATCTGTTGAGAGTTCTCTGTTTAGGTCTGTACCACATTTTTTATTGAATTATTTGTTCCTTTGATGACCAATTTCTTGAGTTCTTTTTATATTTTGGAGATCAACCCTCTGTCTGGTGTGGGGTTGGTGAAGATCTTTTCCCATTCAGTAGGCTGCCGTTTTGTCTTGTTGACCATGTCCTTTGCTTTATAGAAGCTTCTCAGTTTCAGGAGGTCCCATTTATTAATTGTTGCTCTCAGTGTCTATGCTACTGGGATTATATTAAGGAAGTGATCTCCTGTGCCAACATGTTCAAGTGTACTTCCCACTTTCTCTTCTATGCATTTCAGTGTGGTTGGTTGTATGTTGAGGTTATTGATCCATTTGGACTTGAGTTTTGTGCATGACAATAGATAGGGGTCTATTTTCATTCTTCTGCATGTTGACATCCAGTTATGCCAGCACCATTTGTTGAATATGCTTTCTTTTCTCCATTTGATATTTTTTGCTTCTTTGTCAAAAATCAGGTGTTCATGGGTGTGTGGATTGATATTTGGGTCTTCGATTTGGTTGCATTAGTCCTCCTGTCTATTCTTATGCCAATACCAGGCTGTTTTCAGTATTGTAGCTCTGTAGTAGAGATTGAAGTAAGGGACTGTGATGCCTCCAGAAGTTCTTTTGTTGTACAGGATTGTTTTGGCTATCCTGGGATTTTTTGCTTTTCCATATGAACTTGAGTATTGTTCTTCCAAGGTCTGTGAAGAATTTTTCTAGGATTTTGATGGGCATTCCATTGAATCTGTAGATTGCTTTTGGTATGATTGTAGACTGACATTTTTACTATGTTAATTCTACCTACCAAAGAACATGAAAGATATTTCCATTTTCTTGTGTCTTTATCAATTTCTTTCTTCAATGATTTAAAGTTCTTATATTACACATCTTCCACTTGTTTGGTTAGAGTTGGTTTGAGATATTTTATGCTATTTGTGGCTACTGTGAAAGGGTGATGTTTCTCTGACTTCTTCCCCAGCCCAATTATCATCAGTATAAAGGAGGGCTACTGATTTTTTTTTGAGTTAATCTTGTATCTTGCTACATTACTGAAAGTGTTTATGAATTGTAGAAGTTCCTTGGTAGGATTTTTGGGGTCACTTATGTAAACTATCATATCATTATCAAATAGTGAGAGATTGACTTCTTCTTTTCTGATTTGTATCCCCTGATCTCCTTTTGTTGTCTTATTGCTCTAGCTAGGACCTCAAGTACTATATTGAATAGATATGGAGAGAGTGGACAACCTTGTCTTGTTCCTGATTTCAGTGGGATTGCTTTGAGTGCCTCTCCGTTTAGTTTGATGTTGGCTGTTGGCTTGTTGTATATTGCCTTAATTATGTTTAGGTATGTTCCCTACGCTCTCCATGGCAAGTGTAAGAAGGAGACAAAGCTTCACAATCCCAGCATTTCAATGGGGAGTTGTGACTTGTTGGTACCCTTGCTCCCTTCGCTGAGAGGATCCTCTTAGGTGAGCATTTCACAAGGTTGATGGAGAACTGTGTTAGTGCCTATCCAGACCTTGTAACGCTGTCTGGTACACAACCACCCACAAAGAAGCCATAAGCAGTATTAATTCTTTAAAATGTTACCTCATGCCCACAAGTCTACCATCATTGCTGACACCAGAAAGAAAAAAATCACAACTGTTTATCTAAGAAAACTGGACTTCTTCATTTCTGGCTAAAATGCTAGTCTGTCCCTGCAGCTGCTGTCTCATTCAATGTGGAAATGGAAGGTGTCTTTTCTAAGGACAGCAGAGCATTGTTCCAACTTCCTACCAAAGTGCTTTGCGGTCAGAATAATGCCAGGTGCTGTTAAACTCTAACTTTAATGTTAGTGCTGGCAGAGTATGTAGAATGATGGCAAATTAATTGACTAGCTGAACTCAACACACACACACACAAACGCAGACACGCGCGTAAGCTTATGCTGAAGGTCTCCAAAGTCACAGTGTGTGTACTCACAAATGTTTACATTATATGAACAAAGTTCCTTTCATCTAAAACTTAGATAAACGGCAATAATATCACAGTGAATGAAGGAAAGCTAATTTGTCTGCAGCTGACGTCATCTGAAACCCTGTCTTTACCCTGTGTGTTCTCAAAATAAATAAATAAATAAAAGCTACATGGGGTTAATGAGAAAAGCAAAACTAAAGAAGGCATTCTGAATTGTTTTCTTGTGAAGACTGAGTCATGGGGTGAAACTTTTCTTCCATAAATTAGAAGTCATAGCAGCATACATACTATGGGAAACTTCGGAAGCTCAAAAGTTAAAGAGGGACATGAAGTCATGCTTCTGGTGATGATGTTTTTGTTAAGCACATATGTGATGGCATCCCTTTGTGATCTTAATGGAGCCCAAACCCTCTGCTATCTAATGTCAGAATGTCACTGAACAGCACATGCTCATGCATATAGTGAAGTTGGCATGATCAAAATGACCAGACTTTCTGTCATGTCAAAGTATAGCACATGTACTTATGCATAGTGAATAATACCAATCCTCATACATGATTCTTGCTATGATGTTATTTAGAATGCTATTTTTCTATCATTTGGGATTTTATTCATCTTACTCATAGGAAAAAATAAACACTACTGCAGAACAGCATGGCACACAGCACTGAGAGGAGTTTCAGATAATCCCATCTTTATCAAGTCTAGATTTCTCATAGGTGGGCCTGGGTTAATCCCCTGCTGTTCTGTGTATTGTGACCCTAGGATCAATAGACTACAGTAGGCTGGTAATATACATATTTAAGCTTTCCCTACACGTATGCCATATTGCCTGGTATGCAATAGGCCGTACTGTCTAGGTGTGAACAGATATGTCTTGTGGTGCTCATGTAGCTGCATCACCTAAGGGTGTATTTTTCAGATCATGCCTGTCATTGACCAATGCATGGCTGTGACTCCCATCCCCGGGCACTAACTGCATAGTTGGTCTGTTTTTATTGACTGTTGATTGGCAAGGAAGTGAGGGAACAAAGACCAAGAAAACAGTTTCCACAACAATGTCCCCTCCCATGCCTTCCTTGGGTGTGCCTAATCCTTCCTTTCGGCACAGCATGGTGCATTCATATTCCTGGTTATGCTGTATTTATTTAAACATTTGCTCCTTACCATGAGGACAGACAAATTCAAGCAAGAGGTCAGACGCAGCCTTCAAACTGGTCAGTTCCTAGCTTATGCGCAGAACTAATTCAGCAGTAGCTTTAAACCTCAGCCTCCTGCCTCTTCGGCTTCATCTTTCAATATCCTTAACTTTGAGGACACTTAGGCACCCAGCTATCAACAGGAGAGTAGAAGGGTATTGACAAGTAACAGGCACTTAGCAGTCTCTGCTGCTGACTTGAGTCTGTCTGTGTGGAGCTTTGCAAAAGCAGACCATGGACACTGCACTCAAGAGCCCTCTGCGCATGCCTTAGCTCTGCTGGCAGCTAGGGAATTGAGGGACAGGTTGTGGGTTTGGGATGGTCTTCTACTTAGAATTCACTATATTGGTTCCAGTAATAAAATATTAACCAGGGAAATATATGAAGTGCACAGATACCCCAACTCATTGCTTCATTGTGGGAATGAAGGACATGATTTGAAGAATTTCAACACTGTAAGAGCAAAGAGCAAAGCAAAACACAGCAACACCTGTCAGAAACACTCAAACACCCCCCATGATTTTCCATTTCCTACAAGTTGCTCCACTTCTAAACAGAAAATATCCCTCTAAGAATAAAGACTGCGTACACATATATACCAACATTGCCTTAGTCTATTTTTAGTTACTATAACCAAATGCCATAGATAGAAAATTGATAGAGAATGAACAATATTGTCCTGCCAACAATTCAACAGGCTAGGTCTGTAGTCGAGGGCTATATCAATATGTAGTCGAGGGGCTTCTCTGATAGATCCTCCAAAGAGTCCCCAGTGAGCTCTAAATATCATATGATTAAAGAGGCATGTATGAGATAGTCAACTTCATAACAGACTCAGTCTCATGATAACAACCATTTCTGTAATAACTCATCAACCCATCAGTTCAGTGGGTGAACCATTCATAAGGCCAGGATCCCTATCACCCAAGACAATTGCTTCTTAAAGTTGCCACTCTCAATCTCTCTAATTTACAATTTTAGGGACTATATTTCCAACAAATGAATTCTGGGAGACAAACATTAGACCATACAAATGTAATTTTGGTAATATGCTTTTTGTTTTGTTTTTTGTTTGTTTGTTTGTTTTTGTATTTTTCAAGACCAGGTTTTTCTGTAGCTTTGGAGCCTGCCCTGGAACTAGCTCTTGTAGACCAGGCTGGACCTGAACTCACTAAGATCTGCCTGCCTCTGCCTCCCGAGTGCTGGGATTAAAGGTGTGTGCCACCACCACCCAGCTAATTTGGGTAATATGTATGACTTCATAGTTAACTTCGTTTTCTTTGAAAGGTTGTCCATCCTGGATGCTGGACAGCCAGTTCTGTGTCACTCCCCATTATGACTTTATCTGAGATCATCTAGAACCTGGTTCAGTTTTTGCTCTCAGACCTTTTAAACCTTTCCATGTTTTCCTCCACCCGTCACGAGCGCTGCTTCCATCCTCCGAACTCTACATTCTGTTTCATTTACCAGAGACACTGGGAGCTTTGGGAAAGTCACCCTTCACTTTCTGTGCTGGCTCACACTCGTGCCCGGCCTCCATTCCCTGCTCACTGCAGTATGGCTGGCCAGAATCTCCTGCTGGCTCAGTTCCATCCTGCCTTCTGGTTGGTTGCTCTGCTCGGTTTTCTTTCTGTTTAATATTTCATTTCTCAGTTCCCACATGCTTGATGCTTCTTTGCTTTCTAAACATTCCGTCCTAGTTATTTTGTTCCGCACCTCTTACTCCTGCTTTAGTAAGCAGGAGGGAGGATGGGGGAGGGGGACTGAGGAAGAGTCACAGAAAGGGAGTGTCCATCACAGCTTAGTTCCTACCCTCCCACAGAAAAGAACCTCTCTCGGTAATTGCATTTTAAAGGGACCGCTTCTAGGACCTTGACTTGGTGAACTGGGGAAACCCCAAGGGAATGTGTGGCCGAAATCCTGAGCGAATGCATATTATTTTGCACTGGGCACAGACTTGTCATGAACACCAATACCTCAGACCCATGGGAACCGGCAAAGCCATCATCCAGGTGAGGTTCAGCAACAAAGGCAAAGTTTCCCTCTGGTCCAAGTTCCGGTGTTAAGGGACGACTGAGCAGTGTGTGCAAAACCCAGCCACTGCAGCTTCCTCCTCCAGGATGACTCTAGAGACTGTCCCTCTCCAGAAACCTCCTACGGAGGCTAGCTAACCCTCCTCCTCCTGTAGACAGGGAACATGCTGACACTCTAGGTTGTTGGGTAGTTGCTGCTGCCCCATCACAGTGAGCATGGCCTACCCCACCTCAGTTTTTTATGTACTTGTGCCGGTGTGTCTGTCCTTTCTTTTATCCCCTTATCAGCCAGTCTGGTTTCCAGGACCAAGCCGTGCAAGCAGGTTTCATTGCTAAGATTTTTCCTTCTTTTGTTTTGTTTGTTTTAATTTTGGATTTCTTTTTTTTTGTAGCTTTCCTTGTTTGTTTTTAATGTAAACGCTCTAAGGAAAGTTACAGTTACTTTTTAGCTGAAACAAATTGGAACCTCCCCAGCATTTAAGAGGGTTGGGGCATCCTCATGAGCCTACGGTTGCACTCATGTTTGTTCAAATATCTTCCAGGGGCACAGTAGCCACGGTTGTTTGTGCTGACAGGTATGGTTCTTATCAGCTCAGGTAGCAGCCTAGCGGGAAAATCTCAGAGGAGACAGAGCAGAGGAGTGTCGAGAAGAGTCTTTGTCAGTAACCGTAACACAAGAGCATCTGGAGTAGACAGTCTCAAATATGGCTTCCAAAAGCTTGTCTGGTCCTCACAGCCACGTCACTGCTCTGAACAAGAGCCAGATGTGACTGTGTTTTTCTTATATCCCACCCTGTGCCTTGCCTTGAGCAATAGGCTAGAAGAGAGTTCTTAGCTGCTTAAGAACATTTTGATTCTCTGGAACCCTGAGCCACCATTGAAGGAGCCTGGCTATTTCATTCTATTACACAAGAGAAGACAGAGAAAGGAGGGAGCAAGGGAGTAAGAGAGAGAAGGAGAGTGAGAGAGCGAGAATCCTCCACCACCCAAGACAGGCACTAGATGTGGGGGTAGATGTGCCTTCCACACGTAAACTTCTGCCAAGCTTCCAACTCAGTTGACCCTTGTTAGCCTCTGTTAACACCTTGTTGTGAAGAGATGGGACACTGTCCAAATAGTAGACCACAGATCAATAAGTGGATTTCATACCTGGTACCATTATCTGGACAAGAACCTGTGGATCGATAGGTCATAGGTTGTAGGGGAAAATCTACCACCATTATTTTGCTAAATGGACACAGTATGAAACCAACTCCTAATGATTTATCATGTGCTCATAGATCAAATGCATCTCTCATTCCTTATCAGAGAAGCTTCTATTTGAAGCAGACAGTGATTCACACAGAGACCCAGAACCGGCCAAGGTGCAGAGAGTAAGGAAATGCAGAATGTTCAATACCTATGGGAATATATACATATGTATGTGTGTGTGTGTGTGTGTGTGTGTGTGTGTGTGTGTGTGTATCCCTCCTCTCAAGGCTCAGGATGAGGAAGAAGAGAGTAGAACCAGAGGCAGTGGATGACCCACAAGATAACAGTGCATCTGAACACAGCACGGCGTTGTTGCACATATGAATCCCCAGCAGGTGCAACAACATGCATAAGGCCTGTGCAAGTCCACCCCAGACAAAATTCTAGCATGGAGAGGGGAGTTGAGCACAAAACTCTATCCTGGACCACGGGGCTGTTGTCAGGTGTTAGCTGCTCTGATTGGAGAGACGGTTTTCTCTAAGAGTGCAGTTCCTGATAAGCTGGCCACGCTCCAATAGAAGATGGCACATCCACGAATATTTGGGCTACACAAATTGGGCTTGATGTGTTTAAAATAAGAAGGAGGAAGAGGACACAAAGTTTGGTAGGTCAGAAGTGGGGACGGATAAGAGAGGAGTTGGGGGAGGGGTGAATATGACCGACACACATTATGTAACACTCTGAACACACACATGCATATATAAACCTGGGAGGGGCTCGTTTCACCTTTGAAGGCATTGTCACTCCCTTGACACACCCTTTTTGCATCCTTCTCACTTTGCTTGGAAGGTTCAGGGCAATCATTAGATCACATTTCATTTTCACTTTGCATTAAAATGCTTAGTAACTCAAAGATTTCAAGAAAAATTCTAACTTCAATAATTTAGTCCCATTACAGGAAAGCTGAGATTCTGGGGGCTTTTCTTAATCTACCACTCGGTTCCATTTCTTTTTCAGAGTCACAAACAACATATCCGTCTTCCCTGTGGGCTGTTTCCCTCCCCTCCACCCGCCCTGATGGTCAGATGGATGAGACATCTGAATCCATAGCTACCGCTCCTCTCCAAGACAGAGCTGTCATACCTCACAATGGTGGTTAAACCCAGTGCAAGCAGTTTGCCCAGTGAACCATGAGATATTTGTAAGTCTGCATTATAGATGAGGACATAGAAGGAAAGGTTTGGAGGTGGCATGCCAGTGTGGGCATCCAGGGAAAGGGAAGGCACTGATGGCATCTTAGAAAAGCACACTGGGGGGCATATGAGAAGCCTTGGGAAGGGATCTGGTGCCAACATACGCCATGGAAGTATGCGTGCCGTCTAGAGCTAAGACGCGCACAGCAAGGAAATACCCCCATGGAGGTCACAATAGTGACTGACAAAGGAGAATGACCACACTGATGAGATGCAGGAAGGTGACTCCTAGAAAGAATACCCACTAGGTAGCTCCCCAACACCTGGCAGAAGTCACTTTTACACAGATGACCAGAGAAAGAGAAAGAACTCAATAGAGATGACATGTAAGGGAGGACTCTGCTTCTGCAATCTTCCCGGAGAAAGCCGTAGCACAGCT
>PVIU01011546.1:12591-64343 GCA_004026605.1 Ondatra zibethicus
GGGTCAGGTCTGCAGGAGGAGGCCACGTCACAGGGTCAGGTCTGCAGGAGGAGGCCACGCCACTGGGTCAGGTCTGCAGGAGGATACCATGCCGCTGGGTCAGGTATGCAGGAGGAGGCCATGCCACTGGGTCAGGTCTGCAGGAGGAGGCCATGCCACTGGGTCAGGTCTGCAGGAGGAGGCCATGCCACTGGCTCAGGTCTGCAGGAGGGGGCCATGTCACTGGGTCAGGTCTGCCAGAATTGCAGGTCTATGAAGCCCAGCCTCAACTCCAGCCAAGATACAACCTCTGGGTGAGCTGGACACAAAATTGGGCTCCTTTACTGACATTGACCTTTTTCTTCTTGGGGATAAGATACAACTAGAGTTTCCCTCATCAGAAAAATGGACATCCCAAATGCTCTAAAATCTAAAATAGCAGCTTTTTGGAGCTGACATCATACCTAATCTACACCACACCTACCCTCCTGTGGCAGATTCCAGCCAAAGTCATAGGAATTAACAATCTTCTATGCAATTATCTTCAGGAAGCATGTATACATAAGTATAATGGAAGTGAAGGGCTATTTAGGGCCATGCTTTTGCTTTACTTACAGGAAAATACTCCTTAATGCAAAGCGAACCAGAATCAAACCCTTGAAATCTGAAACACTTCTGGTCCCTAGCTCCAAGGGAGGTGACACCTTTAGCACGGAACAGTTTGTATCCTGCTGGTGACACTTTCCCAGCTTCCCACACTGAAGTCATGGCAAAGGCGAGATCTAGACCTCCTCATTACCAGAGCGTTCAGACCACATCCCTCCCTTGCTTTCCAGGGAATGAACACAGCTGTTTGCCTTGCGGTCCAACCCCACTTTCCACAGCCCCATCATTTGGTTCGTAGGAACATCATCCTCTCCCTTTTCTGTCTCAGTCCACCAGGAAAGCAGGGCCAGGGTGGGCTCTGCACACAGGAAGTCTGGATTATTTCCCAGGGGCTGCCGACTGGCGGTTTCTTTGAGGACCAGCACACACTGATTGACAAGCAATTCAAATACCTCTTCTTTTTCTAGAGTCAATATCTTTCTGAGCTTTTTCAGACTCTTTGTAGACACTTATACAACCTGACGTTTAATTTCTGGACACCCTCATTCTCTGGAGCTGCGTCTAGACTAGCAGCATAGTTGTGGAACAGCCCCTTAGAAGCTGCTTTTGCTGAAAAGCACTGGGTACCTAACTGGGCCCACAACCGAAGAATGGATGAGAACCTAGCATCCTTCGTTTTGCGTTTGCACTTGGGTTGAAGGCACAGGCATAAGTTATCGGCCTTTGCCTTTCCAGCTACCTTGCATTCCAGGAAGAATATAACCCCAAGGGTGTACTCTCAGTGACTGACAGATTAGCAACTCTACCAACTTATCGGACCTCCTTAGAGCACATACTGGACCAGAAGACACTGATGTGTTAAGGCTGGGCAGGACCACACCTCAGTCAGGCTTGCTTAGTGATGCATACCTTCCATCTAAACCTGCATCAGCATCTAAAGATAGACTGGGAGGGGCCACTGAACCCTTTGATTTGTTCTTCTTCCCAATGAGGTCACACTTAATATATCTGATTTTCACCATGATTGGCTCTTTATTTGTCCTCAGTAGGTCATTGGGGATGGTGGCTGAGCCTAGCCTGTTACTGCTGCTTCACTAACAGCAGCCTTAGGGTCTAGGCTGTGTGAATCAGAAGTAAGGATCTCCCCTGGGATGGGGGTGCAGCTCCAGGCAGAGCCCCTGCCTAGCATGTACAAGACTCTGGGTTCTTATCCTGAGCATGGAACAGAGGAATAGGTTCCCTCCAGGACTGTGTTGATTAGGAAGAGATAACCATCTGATCCAAGAGTTTTCACTTCTCATTCCCTGGAAACTTGGTACATGTGTTTTCAAGACTACAGTCTAAACAATTACCTTCTTTTGATTCTTTTTCTGACCATAGCATTAGGCTGGAGGTAGCCTGACTCTCCCTCTGCGTTAGCCTCTGCTTTGGTGCACCCAAGAGAATCTTGAATGCAGAGCAGAACATGTTTACTTTCTGCTCAGTGGCATTGGTCACCCACAGGATAGAGTTTAATAAACTCCGAGCACAAGACACAGATTCCTTACCAGCAGTTGGCAAGCCTTTCCTGGGGTGGGCCAGTCAGCAAATACTTCAGACTTTATGAACCAAATAGCAAAGTGGAGCGGAGGTTCTTTCAGCAAGGCTGAAGGTCATTTTTCCATTTAAAGACACGCAATTTGTTTTTATAGAGAAGGTTGGGGCAAAGCAGGCAGTGGTATTCACTTGGTCCTGGGGGCCATGCCACGCTGACTCAGCTCTTCTTTGCCTTCTACACATGGCCGCTCTGCATCCCCGTGCTCCGCCTCCCCTTTCCTCTCTTCTTGGCTACATCCCTCAAGATCTCTGCTAGTGAGTCAGGCTGTGGCTTATCTGGTAGAGCACCTGCCCAACATGCAACTGCCAAAGGTGTCTGCTAGCCTACTATCTCTGCTATCATCTCTGCAGGCTGATCCGTGCCTTTCCTTCCAGCTGTAGCTTAGACAGATGCACTCACTTAACAACACGGCGAGCCGGTATCTTGGTCTCTGCTGGTCAAACCCCATTTTCACCATTCCTCGAGCACACCTTGGGTGACTCTTCGGTGCCCCATGCCATTATCCAGCTCCACCCTATTCAGCCTAAACCACGTTGTTACCTCGGTCCACTAGGATATGATATTCTGAAACCCTTGATTTTAGAGACCCTTTAAACCATTTTAGTTACATCTTTTTATCTCTCTTTGTGTGTGCACGTATATGCATGTACTCATCTGTATATGTACATATGGTCATGCGGGTGTCACAGCACACATGTAGAGGTCAAAGAGCCATCTGTCAAGCCCCCAGAGATCTCTCTGAAGTAGCCCAGGACTCTCCGGGCACAGCAACAGGCCTGGGATACTCAAAGTACTCAGCAAACACTAAACAAGTTTGTCTTTTTTTTCTGCAAGGAAACAGAAACTCAGGTCAAGAAGATTAATGGGAACAAGTAAAATGCAGAAAACTAACGTTTTGTTTTGGTTTTTATTTCCAATGTTACTCCCCTATCTCAAACACTTGTATGGAGGCTCCATAGCAGAAACAGATCATTCACTGACTAAAACTATGACTACATCTCCTGAATAGATGAATCAATCAATCAGTCAATCAAACAAATAATACGAGGAAATTGTAAATGGATCTTTCTTTGGGCCACCAGATCACAGAAAACAACACAGAGACTTATTATTAATTATAAAATCTCAGTCTATAGCTTAGGCTTGTCCCACTACCTCTTATAACTTAATTAACTCATTTCGATTCATCTATGAGTTGCCACGTGACTTGTGGCTTTTATCTCTCCTCCTGCAAGTCTTGCTCCCTCTGCTTCCAGCTGTCGACTCCGCCTTCTTTTTTCCCAGAGCTCTCTCTGTCCAGAAGTCCTGCCTAACCTCTTCCTGCCTAGCTATTGGCCATTCAGCTCTTCATTAAACCAATCACAGTGACCCATTTTCACACGGTGTAAAGGAATATTCTCCAAGAGGGCATGGTGGTGCATACTTGCATCTCAGGTTTTGGAAGGCAGAGGCAGAAGGATGGTGAATCTTGCTCAAGTCAGCTAGGTCTACATAATGAGAACCTATCTTAAAAAGTAAGCAAAACCCAAGGTGGGTACAGAAGTGTGATTCTTCTGTTGCTCAAGCATTGCTGAAGGATCTATTGCCTTTCTCACTGATTCATCCAGTTTGGTTCCTCAACCTATTTGCCAGTAGCCAGAAGGATGGTTCTATAAACAGAAACAAGAGCCTATTACTTTCCACTTTCCCACTGGAATAGAACCCAAACTCCTTTATGTGGCCTAAAGCATTCTCCTATTGTAGCTCACGTGTGCCTCATGCTGCCTGCTCAGTGGCTTCCAAACACACCAGCTTCTACAGCGTCCCTTCCACATGAGACCTGGCCTTCCTTCTGCTGGAGACATATTCTCTAGTTCCCCAACTGACTGCTCTTGGTCCTTCAGCCCACCAAACGTCAGCTCCCAAGAAATGCCTTCCTACTTCCTACCAGCTTCTCACCTCAGCCACCTATTCCTAGCAAGCAAAGGAAAAAGAGAAGCCTGTGTTCACTCATCTGGGGCTTTTCGCAGCTAGTGAAACACAACCGCATCAATGCAGAGCGGTCTGTCAACTCCAAGATAAAGTAGCGTTTATGTTACAACTCTATCAGGTGTAAGAAGATGACAAGGAATGGAGCTTGTCTCCTGTATTGGTTACTTTCTTGTTGCCATGATAGCAGAGTGTGGACAAAAGCAGACTAAGGAGGAAGGGGTTGATATTTGCTTACAGCGCCAGAGGATTAGAGCCCATCATGGAAGAGAAGGCACAGCATGCTGGTAGGAGCAGATAGCTGATCACATATTCATACACACACACACACACACACACGCACACACACACACACAGTGGGGGGATGGTGGTGTGGAAAGACTATAAAACCTCATGGCCACCCTGGTAACATGCTTCTTCATCAAGGATGAAGGTTCCATAATCCCCCAAGCAGCACTACCAACTGGAGACCAAATGTTCAAATGTATGGGTCTTTGGGGGCTATGTCTCATTCAAACCCCAATGCATAAACTTTTCATAAACTGCTCAATGATTTGTGTTGTTCACAACTTGGTTTCCAATAGTCTTTATTATATTTCTGGAGGGATATGAGCAAGTTGGAAAGAATGGTGTATTTTGGGTTTACTAGATTTTTTTTTTGAAAACCTATTTTGCTTAGCAATATGGGAGATATCCTAAACAATCAGAAGATTAAGAAATTTAAAGGTACAGGAGTTACTATCCAAATTATCGAACAGGTTCTGTGTTGCAGGAGGCCAGTTTGTGGATACCTCTGTGTCTCCTATATGCCTGCTATCCATACATCCATACTTATCTCGTGGAGAGAGGTGATTCATTCTGGATAAAGTTCCTGAACTTTCAATCTAATGCTATACCACTAGGACTCTTAAATGACTCTGAAGAACCAGGAGCTGGGTGGGCTTTGGAGTTAATGACTCCTATTAAAGATTTGGTAAAGATCCTTGAATTAAAGGTGTATGCGTGTTGTGCACACACACACACACACAAATAAGTAATTGTTGACAAATATTGACAACTGTCCCTCGTTTTCTTTCTATTGCTGTGCCAAACACCATGACCAAACTTGGGGAGAAAAGGGTTTATTTCATCTTGCATTTGTAGTTCGTTATGAAGGGACGTTGGAGCAGGAACTTGGAAGCAGGAACTAAAGCAGAATCATGGGGGATGATAATTACTAGCTTGCTCCCCAAGACTTGCTCAGCCTGTTTTTTATTACAGTCCACAGTAGACTATCCCTTCCACATCAGCCATTAATCAAGAAAACACCCCACCACCGACTTGCCTATGGGGATAATCTAATGAAATTTTTTTTTCTGAAAATTTTCCCTTTTCCCATATGATCTTAGTTTGTGTCAATTTGACAAAAATAAGCAAACAAAAAATAATGACAACAAAAAGACAGCATAGCAATTTACATACCAAAGTTTATTAAAAAGTAGGACAAGTTCAATTGAGTCCTGCAGGGAACTTGTTATAGTCTTTGTTGATTTCCTTGCCCTACACACTCTCGCCCCTGTGTCCTCTCAGTTTCAATGGCTTCACTTGCATTCTGTCCATTTTCCCCCCATGGGAGTAGGTTAGGTGGGGCAGCCTCTGATCCAGGATGTGAATCACAGTTGGTCTAATTGCCCATGGGAATTGAACCTCCTTTGCCGTAAGCGGTTAGTCTAGACACAGACATGGTCTCAAAGCCCAAGAAGAGGCTCAAGAAGTTCTGATCCAAATTTCTCTCTCAAACTTGGAAAATACTTCATTTCTTTTCTGGGCATCTCTACTCTGTTTGATATCTGAAGCTGCCATCCTGTGGTCCTGAATCGTGGTAGCCCTGATGAGTGGGGATGGCAAGGCGAAGAGATGATGTAATGGTTAGTTTCGGTTGTCAAGCTGTCAGAATTGAGGAATTCCTACAAAAACAGTTGAGTAGACGTCCTGTGTGAAGATGCTTCCAGGGAAATCTGGCATCTGATTCAGTGAATTGAATAGACTCACCCTAACCATGGGCAGCACCAATCAACCAGCTTGGGGTGTAGAAGGAATGAGAATAAGAAAGAGGGGAACAGCCCTCCCAGCCACACACCTGAGCTTCTTGAATGGATACCATTCGTGTGGCTGTCGTTGCCTGTGAAGGTCAGGCTTCCTTCTTGCCTTTTGACTGGATACGCTGCTGTACTCTGAGGCAACTCCAGACCGCCAGCCTCAGATTGGAGTTCGGCCCCTGGCCCCATGTATTGTCAGGGTTCCACCTTCCCAGCTCCTGGTTTTGATGTCTCTCCAGTCTGCAGATGGACCGTTCTACCTTGGGTTGGGCAAGGCAGGCTGATGTATCCCCTCTGAATAATGCTTAGCTGGCTCAGGTCCGGAGAAGCCTGACTAGCCGATGGAGGGACGTGGGACATAGCTGGGCTAACATGTCCCAGGTTTCCAGACTTCTCGCTGTTCAAGGAATAAAGCACTCTTGCTTAAGAGAGTTTCCATGGTCTAATCAGCCCCAAGGATCCAGAGACCTCTGACCTTACTCCCTGGCAGGGAGGAAAGGAGTTAACTGAAGAGGGTCACCTTGATGAAGATGAAGCCAGTGAAAGTGAGAAGTGTAGGGTTCCAACTCAAGTAGGGCAGATGCCCCACTCCGTCCCTTCCTCCTGGCCAGTTTCAGCTCTGGCCTCTCTTTCCTGGTTTGATCTCAAGGACAACAACAGGAGTGGGGCTTTAAGGTCTGAGGTCTGGCATCCTAGCTGGAGTGTTTCTGTTCTTCCGTTTACTGGTTGTGTGTCTGTGGTCAGGGTTTCCTCGTCTCTCAACTGGGTGTTATAATAGCCTTTGGAGTCTTTCTGAGAACTGAAATGGGCATGAGAAACACTAAACGCATTGCCTGGAACACGGTAGAAAAGGCAAGAAATGCAATATCACTTCTGGAGTAATAGGGCCCGTATTCTATTCCTCAGCATCTCTTCTGCTCTCACACTCGGCTGATCCTGTGCTGATCCTTTTCAGCACTCTCTTCAGATCTGGTCTATCTTGGGTTTTGGCAAAGTTTTTAGCCCTCAGATTGAACTCCATACATGGAAGTCTCTCCTTGGAAAGGCGGTGCCTTGCAGACTCCCATGTTTACCGGTGTGAGTTTGGGTGACCAGGAGCAAATAAACACACTGCATGAGAATGGGCGCTCGTTGCACTGGCCTTGACTATTCACAAGGCTTCTGGGACATTTCCTAAGACAGGACATAGAGCAATATTCCTGACTATGATCCTGGCAGCCGGAAAGCGAAGAGGCTGACAATAGGGGGTCATTCATGACTTGTGTAGCAATGACAAGGTGTCACATTGCCAGGGAGACAGAACTGGGTAAGTTATTAGGAATAGTCAGACAGCAGAGTTCTTAATCTCCAGAAACTTCTCCCCTGAGGAGGCAGAATGGATCTAGAGATGCAGAGTGGAACCTCAGTTTTATAGATCAGAAAACAGTCTGCCAGTGGCCACATAGTCAGTACCTACTGGGAATGCTACTTTCCTATTTCTGCAAATTTTGTACCCATCTCCTTGACATTCTCTGGCTCTTTGAGAAGAGCCAGGTCTTGGAAAAAGAAGAGCGACTTTCATTATTGGCTGAATTACGTATTTAAATTCAGAGGAGGTAACTTTTGCCACAAACTGGAGACTTGCTGACTGTTTCTGCTCATAGCTCGTTCTGAGGCTTCTCTATCTCCTGAGGAGGAGGCATTTCACCCGTAAGCCACTGTGCACCTGTTTATGAAGAACAGGCAGACTTGACAGAGTTGTACTGATGTGTTGATAAACTTATCAATAGAGCCAGAGTGAGTCACAACCCATAGAGCTGCCTGTGTTTACTAATATGACTGTCAAGTGGGACAAGGGCCACATGACGTTTCTTGACACGTCAGTGTTGAGTAGTCCTTCGGGAGAAGGTAATATGCAGTTCATTCAACTGCTGAGCCAAGCACAATATAGACTTGAGCTTGGGTATATGTTATCCATTTCCACAGTCCCCACCCACCATCAAACTAAAATCCCATGCACTCTCTGTTTACAAGACTATTCAAGCAGGGGAAGTGCATTGTTCCACAGTGCCAAATCATTTCAAGCAAATGGAGCTGCAAAGTGAAATGTTTGGAATGAAGATGGTTCTAAACACTACATCTTCACATAGAGCTCCTGGCTTAGAAATGTATTCATTTACTATGCTTACTATGCCATAATTTAACAATTAGTTGGCATGAAAATGTCTTAACTAGTGCTGCTGTTATCTTTCTCTTGTTTTTCTGGAAGAGGTTGTCACCATCCCACCCACAGGGAAGAAAATAGACAACTTTGGGGGCAGAAAACATCCTCTTCTATGGATCTGAGGCACGGCAATTAAAGTGTTCCAAAGTCACACCTGCTAAAGAGTAAAGACAGGGTGGTCACCCTGGCAATCATGTTCTGTTGTTGCAACCAAATACTACAGTCTGGGAAATTAAAGAATAGAAAGTCATTTAGTGCATGGTTCTGGAGGCTGAGAAATGCTGTCTTCAGATTAGTGTCTGGTGATGGCTTCCTGCTGGTTAACGGCATGGCAGAGCATATGATGTGGAAAGACAGAGCCAGTGTCCTAGCTCAACTCATCATCTTATGAAGCCACAGTGACATCGTGGGATCCCCAACTGTAGGGCCTCAGCCAATCCTACATACTGACTAAAGGCCTAATTTCCAAATACCATTAGCGTATGATTCTGCAGATGAAATTCCAACCCACAGACTGTCTTTTCCAGAGACCCAGTCAAAGAAAAGCATAACTGACGAGAAGCTAGATAGTCCCCCGTGGTCTGCGGAACATCTGCCAGATCACTCCTCCTCTCCACGCCCAGACTCATCTTCCTAACATCCTGGGTTCCATGCATTGCTCGATGCATCCATCAGCGTAACTAACAGTTGATGTCCTGCAGCAGCACTGCCGGGACTCAGAGACTCAGGATTGGCAAGGCCCCAGAATCTATGTACAAGCTCCCAATTACACACAGGGCCAGCGCTGGCCAGTCCCCAGATTCCCCTGTCGCCACAGCGTCTGGCTGTGAGTGGAAGTCACATACCTTCCGACCCGCTTCTAACAGAGGTTGTATTGATGCCGAATCAGCTGCTGTAGTGAATCCAAAATGCCAGGCAGCTTTCCACAAAGTCTTCAGCTCAAGAACCACTTAAGTGACTGACGTAAGTGATGTCTCATTCGCCAACACCCTAATTTTAGCCGTGCTTATCAGCTTCAGTTTGCGGTGTTACAGTGTTGTGCATGTCAGCAGTGGCTTCCTGACCTTAATGTGGATTTTTTGAGGGTACTGGAGCAGCGATGGGAACCCTACAAAGTCCACTGGGTTTAAAGACGAAACACACTTTTCTCCCAGGCTTTGCCCTGATTTCTGTGCTGGTCAGAGTTCTACCATGGAGCTTGTGATCTTTATGAAGAGGAAAAAAGGTTATTTTTGCTCACAGTTTTGAATGCCTAAATCCATGACTGATTGACCCTGTCACTTTTAGCCTGTGTCATAGTTGCAATCATAGCATCAGAACGTGGCAGAGGAAAGTCACATACTTCATGGTTAGGGAGGAAAACAGTTAAGAGGAGCTATGGGTCAAGGACATGACTCAATGATCCAAAGACCTCCTACTAGGCCAGCCTTGGGGGCTTCTTCACCTCTTAACAGTACTTGGGAGACCAAGGGCCATAAATACAAGCCAGGAGGGATGGCTATGATCTGCATTACAGTCTCTTCTCCCCCACCCCAAACACCTTCTTGTCGCTACTATCTACCCAGACATTTTAGATTTCTCTGCTCTCAGAACTCCAGGAAATACCACATTGTACAAACAATTTGAACAATGTTCTTCAGAAGTATCAGGCATCAAATGGCCCGGGGGAGGTGGGGAGATGGGGCACTGAAGATTAAGAAACTGTAACAGCTTGAAGGAGACCAAGGAGACAGGACAAGAAACTCAATGTACTGTCATGATCTGGTCCCAGAAACCACAGAATGAAATGGATGGGAATAATGGTGATCATGTAATTGTAGGGGAGGTTGGGTGGAAAGCACATAGGAACTTGCTGCTGTCTCTTTGAAACCTACAAATCTAAAATTCATTCAAAACATTTTTAAAGTAACAAACCTCATAAATTAAGAATTTCAGCTATGTGACAATAAATGAAAGAATATACCCCAAAGTAGTGTCATAAAGCAACATATGTGTGTATCTATGTATACATATACATATCCATATAGTACATAAGGAAGTTGTAAAGTACAAAGTGGTGCTTACTACACATATATGTACCTAGAACACTAGGCCCATATATATGTATATTATATGCATAATAGTGATTTGTACTATACTTTGTCATGCTTTATATATATATAGTAATATATATTACATTTATGCATATTATAGTATAGTGTAGGTTAATGTGTGTACCAATAAGAACAAAATGACGACATTGCATTAAACAGTATTAAACCCACAGTCCAGAGGGAAATACATCAAAGGGGAAATAAATCATTTCAGTTCAGTAATAATCATCAACCGCAATACAGATATGTCTGGTATGAAACGCTATCCATCCTATGAAATGTCTTCACGGAGTCTAAGTCTGATCTGGAGAGTATGTAGACGGCATTAGCAAAGTAGGAGAGCTGATGGTTTCAACATACCACATGCAGTCAAGCAGACATAACACATATAATTGGGTAATAAGAGAAATAAGGTTGATTAACTAGATATGTCAAACTTTTTGGCCAACAGGGGAGGAGTATTCTTTACAAGGCCTAAGGGGAAATTTTCAAAATTGATCATAATCTACACTTTCATCCGTTTCTGAAAGGGAAAGAATGTACGATGTTCTTATGTGGTTGCAGTGTGAAACAGCTACAGATTAACAACTGGAAGCAGCACAACGTCCAAACACTTAGAAACGATGGGAAGAGCATTGTCCCGTAAATACTATGAAAGAAACTCTGAAATTGTCAATTACAGAATGCTTCAATGAAAAAAAAAATCAAACCAGTACTAGATTCAAAACAACAGAATTTAGTCCAAATCATGTTTGAGGCAAATCAAAAGAGCTTTCATTTCATAAAATGAATGAGAAAGCCCTACCAAGTGGTCACATCAGCAACGTGAATGAAAGCAGCAGAACTGCCAAATGCAGGAGGAGAAACTGAAATGATCGGAAGAACAGAGAAAGGAAATGGAGGAATAGAGAGTTCTTTCAAAAACAACACACACACAGTTTTATTCTAATTAAAGCAAGCACATGAAAGAAAACATGCCAATATTTAAGATGGAGAAGTTTTGATCAAGATAAATTATATCATGCATGAAATTCTCAAGGAATAAATTAAAACTATGTCTTAAAAGGAAGAAATAAAAAGCAATAAAAGTAAAGAGATACTTTAAACTTTGAAATCCAGCAAAGTGGAAAATATTGAGGAAAAACAAACAACAAAACAAAATCCTAAGATGTCTAAATGAGCCAACTCAGGAGGCACAACATCTCTACTAAATAAGTACACAAGAAAGTCAATAAGTCTCAATGAAAGGGATTTTATGAGAACTCACTCACTCAAGCTGACAGCTTTGCTCCCCTGAGAAATGATGATGGCATTCTTTTTCAGTTTCTACAGGAAACTTAGCTTCAAGCTTCATAGTTTAGAAAGGTACAACAATTTTAATTTTGTGCATAGCAGAAGGGAGGTGTGCAAGTCCGTTCTTTTGCCATAGGTATAAAGAAACTTAATCCCTTATCATCAACAGTTGTAAGGAGACTGCTTGTTGGTTCCTGGCTGCTCAGCCCCAAAATAAACACACAGAAATTATATTATTCAAATTACTGCTTGGCTTATTAGCTCTAGCTTCTTATATGGCTAACTCTTATATCTTATTTTAACCCATTTCTATTAATCTGTGTATCGCCACATGGCTGTGGTTTACTGGGTAAAATTCCATCGCCTGTCTCTGGTGGGGCTATGTGGCTTCTCTAAACTCTGCCTCCTTTCTCCCAGCATTCAGTTTAGTTTTCCCCACCTACTTCTATTCTGCCCTGCTTTGCTATAGGCTCAAAGCAGTTCTTTATTAACCAATGGTATTCACAGCATACAGAGGGGAATTCCACATCAAACAGTCCATCCTTTTCTGGTTTCTAGTCTATTGCAAGGATCTAGTGAACTCACTGACAACCAGTCTCCCTTTGCCTTAGCATCTGAAGTCTCACAAGTGGATCTCAAGATCAGTTCCCTGAAATTCTCCAAGCTTCCTTCCTGTTGTAAATTTGCTTTGTTTTTTACAGGTCTTTTGCATTTTACATGAAATTTTAGAGTTACCTATCAGAGCTGTAAAAATAAGCCTTTTCTTGTGATTGTGATCCCAATGAGCTTACAGATGATTTGTAAGGAAATAAACATTTAAATAATATTAATTTTTCAAAATCATGGACATGAATATTTACTCATTTATTTGGATATTTGAGTTCTCTTGGTTGCTTAAATTTTTTTTTATTTTAAGCTTCAAGTCTTATAAATTTTTCTTTGGCTTTTCCTTAAATGTCTTATTTTTGAAATAATAATATATGGTAGATCTTTATTTTCCAAATTACATGACAAGAAGAAAAGCAATTAATTCTGTTTATTTGCTTCCTCATCCCTCCCCATATTGTTTGGCTGAATTTTTATTGGATTCCCTATACACACAGTGATTTTATTTGAGTATAAGCACCTACTTTATTTCTTTATATCCAGTATATTTGTTATAAATATATTTTCTTGCTTTTATCTCATTGGCTAAAATTTCTAGGATATTGTAGAATAAAAGAGGTGTGTATAGACACCTTTATCTACTATTCTTGAATGCTAAGCAGAGTACTGCTGTTAAATATGATGTGGTACTGGTAGGTAATTTCTGTTTTCTTCTAACATCTGTCTAGTTTTAGTGTCTGCCTTACATTGGATGTAGCATTCCTGTGGTTTGTAGTTTTAATGAGTTTTGTAAGGTCAGCATTAGGTTTCCCTTAAGTGTTTGAGGCAACTAGCATTTCTTTTTGGAGAGAAGATGAATTAAACAATTTTAGTACAATTGTACTTACTTATATTTCTAATTTTTTTACAGAGTCATTTTGGTTATATATTTCTATATTTGGTACTGTATATCTAAAGGGACTTCTCTATCTTATGTCAACATACTTGCTAATGTGGGCTGTCCATGATCTTCTTTCATGTCAGTGGGATCTGGATTTTATGAATCATATATTGGGTATCTCTGGTCTCTAATAGCTGGCAACAGAAGGGCTTCAGATCTTGAATTTGAAGAATTTCAGCATTATGTACATCCATAATGAGGTATCTTGGTGAGTGATCCAAATCTAGACATAAAATCATATGTCTGTTATATAGAGAGCCTGAAGACAATTGCAAACAAATTCAAAATATGTTTGATGTGAAGATGTTTCTTAGTGGTATAAGGTCACCCTGAAGTATTTTCATTTGGGAAACATTTTGGATTTATGGATACTTGGGTTCGCCATCTTGGATGCTGGATTTGTCTTCTTATGGGTAGTATCAATTCTGTTTAATCTCTTCAAAGTGTCCAATATTGCTTTTACTAATTCTATTTCCATTTTATTGGTGTCTGTCACATACCCTTACAGGAATTTGCTGAGAATTACAATACCCTTCTTTTTAAAATTTAATTTTAAATATTTTTAAATTTTTCATACATGGAATATTATATTTATATCATTTCCACCCCTTCCTCTCCTCCCTTCAAGTCCTCCCATGCCCCCACACTCTCTCTCTCAAACTCATAATCTTTTTTATAGTTATTACACACACACACACACATACACACACACAGAGTATTACTTGTATGTACATGTGTTTAGGTCTAAACCAAGGGATTAGATAATTTTTCTGGAGGCTTGTCCCTGGAGAAAACTAATTCTTCATCTCTCAGCAGCCATTCGTCTAGGGGTATGGTCTTAGGAGATGTTCTTTATCCATGCAGGTATGTCAACTAGTGTTGTCATTATGCCAATCTTGTTCAGGCAGATGTGCTGTTAAGGTTTTGTTGGAGGCAACTTCTGTCATGTCTGGTAGAAACAATCCCACAACAGGCACCATGATCCTCTGACTATCACAGTCTCTACCCTCAGTTTTGTGATGTGCTCAGAGGTATAAGGACTTCATCACATATGTATCAGTTTGAGTTTGGCACCTCACAGTCACTTGTCCTCGGATAGTGACCAGTTGTGAATCTCTGTAACAATGACCATTGGTTGCAAAACAGAACTTTTTTGATGAGGGATGAGAACTTCACTTATCAGTGAGTACTGGGGTAAGTATTTAGAACACAACGAGAAATCATATTGTTGGCAAAATTAGCAGAAGTAAGTTCTTGTCTAGGCTCTATGTCGGCTCCAGCCATGAGTAAGTTGGTTAGGTTTGCAGTACCAGGCATGAGTTCCCTTCTGTTGAGTTGGCTTAAGGTTCAATTACAGAAGTGGTGGTTAACATCAAGATGAAAGTTCTACTATTATGCTTTCAGTGGTATCTTGCCATGCTGGACATTGCTGTGGTTCATAGATATCACAGCTGGGTATCATTATTGATTGCTCTCCTCCCTTGCAGCTTGCATAGCGCCTTCAGATACTACAAGACCCAGTCCTCAGACAGGAGGCTTCCAGGTGAGATCCAGCTCAATTAATCAAGCCCTATGTTCAAAGTGCACAGCCTCTTTGGCAATAGGATTATGGCAAAAGCCTCTATGGCCTGGGGAGTGTCTTGGACTCCTCTGATCAATTAATCAATTGAAAGTTTCTCTTGCCTGTCACTGTGGGCTGGGTTGCTAAATGTCTATGACTCTCAGGGGGAATATTATCACTCCAAGTGGCATAACTTCATTTAAATTATTTATATATGAATACACAAACTCATATATTATGCATTTCAATTAAACATAAATAATTTTCCCTTGAGGGTTTTCAAACACCCTTACTGTTATTTATCTGTCTGTCTGTATTACCCTTCCCTACTATTTTTTTTCCAGGACCATAGGTTTACTCTACAGTATAGATGGGAACATTTTGTCAAAATGTCCTGTATCAATATGAAACCTTTGTGTTTCACCCTCAGTTTTGAAGGATATAGTTCAAAATATATAATTACTTTTTGTTTTGTTATTTATTTATGTATTTAGCTATTTGTGTTTCAGAAGTGTGCAGGTATCTACAGAGGCCAGAAGAGGCCTGACCTATGTGAGAATAACAGTGCCTTGGAATGCCTGGGCCTCTTTAATGTTATATGTAAGGATCTCTGTTCCCAGGAGGTACTCAAGTCAGCTCTCTAGGTCTGTCAAATATATGATAGAGCTGGAGTTACAGGTGGTGTAAGCCACCCAATACAGCTGCTGGGAATAGAACCTAGGTGTTCTGGAAGAGCATCAAGAGCTCATAACCACTTAGCTCTCCGGCTCTTTTATTTTGCTTTTACTAAAAAGTGTTCCACTGTTGTCTTCTGACTTTTGCAAAGCAAAACAACCTTTCTGGTTGTTGTCATAGGCAGCATTGCCTTCTGACCCCACTCCCCGCACTGGGCTGTCCAGAACTGAGCACCCGCTTGTGCTGAAGCAAGGAGTTGTCTTTGTCTCTCATCCTGTTGCCAACTCACCTGCCTTTCTCCATTGCACTAAGCCATTTTTCCACCATTTGCTAAGTGGCATCCTTCTGTAAGTTCTGGTGGTAATAATTTTCTCTGAAACACTTGTTTTGTCATTCTATGGAATACTGATTTCAGTGGAGAATTCACCCTGAAATTGTGTGTGTGTGTGTGAATGTTTTAGTTAAGATTTCTATTGATATGATAAACTCCATGACCAAAAGCATCTTGAGGAGGTAAAGTCACTTCATCTTATAGCTTACAGTCCATCATCCAGGAAAGTCAGTTCATCTTATAGCTTACAGTCCATCATCCAGGAAAGTCACTTCATCTTATAGCTTACAGTCCATCATCCAGGAAAGTCACTTCATCTTATAGCTTACAGGCCATCATCCAGGAAAGTCAAGGCAAGAATCTGGAGGCAGAACCTGAAGCTGAGGCATGGAGGAACACTGGTTACTAGCTTGCTTCCCATAGGTTTTCAGTTTGATTTTTTACACAGTCCAGAACCAATGGCCCAGAGGTGGCACTGCCCACAGTGAGTCAGGTCCTCCCACATTACTCCTTGAACAAGAAAATGTCCCAGACTTATCTGTAGACTAATCTGATGGAACCATTTTCTCAACTGAGGTTTCCTCTTCCTGGATGACCATAGCTTGTGTCAAACTGAAAATAAAACCAACTGAGACATTTGGGATATGTTTCATGTGTTTTAGTAATTAATGCTGCTCTGGCTTTTGTTCTCTGGCATTAATAACATGAATCTGAGCTGAGGGTAGCTCAGTGGCAAGCACCTGTCCAGCATACACAAGAACCTGGCTTCTATCCCCAACACCAAACCAATGATGATGATGGTGGTGGTGGTGGTGGTGGTGGTGATGATGATGATGAATAAGGTACTCCGTCTTTTCCCATGCATTTATTTGCATATCCCTTGAATGTGAACCTTCTGAGGTGCCTCTGTTTTCCCTGTGTCCTTGTACACAGACATGTCCAACCTGTTTTAAGATGCAAGCTGCTGCCTTCTTTCTGTTTAAACAACCTCCGGTTCACTTTCCTGGTCCATGTTCCACCTTCTCTTCTCTTTCTTTTGAGATTAAATGTCTTATTTTCCTCGGTTTTGCTATATGAACAGTGCATAGTTATTTTCTTTATGAACTAGCAAGTTTCAAAACATGCATTTATAATTTTAATTTCAAGCCTTTCTACTGTTTAATTATCCATCTCCAGCAGAAAATAGTCTCCACGGATTCTCTTCCTTTCAAGGAAGAAATGAGAGAATCTCTCTCCTTCTTCATTTCCCATTGTATCAAGAATATGACATTTGGGAGGCCTCTTTTTACTTTTTACTCATTTTAAAACCTAATCTTTCCTTTAAAGAATGAATGATGGCATTTTCCCAGTGCTTTGTAATTGTATTTTGTTTATTTAGGCTTAGATGGGTATTTAAACAATTTCAGATTTCCTCCAACTTTTTTCCTTATTCCACATTTCTGAGCCGCTTTCAAACCCAGTTACAGCTTCTTATGACACCTGAGTTCATCTCAAGGTAACATTTTTGGGGATAGGTTTGTGGCTTTTATACACAATGGAAACCCGTGTATCTGCAAACTCTTTCTATTATCTTCACACATGAATAATGTTCCATCCAGGAATGCATGCTATTAACATTCCTAGCAAGGCTTGCGGAGCTCCCGTGTCTCTAAGCAGCCATCTTGAAGAACATGAGTCTCAGCCTTGTCTGCGCCTGTGTGTCTTTGCAAGCCAGCTCCCTGGTCACTTTACTTTATTCAATGAGCTTCCTGGCTTCCTCAAGAACTTCTCAACGTGATTTTAGTTGTGATAGCTTGACTTGGATGTGAATGGATCCCTGATAATGAACCATAGAGTCATTGGGAGCCTACTAAATGAGTGTCTTTACAAAACTTAGAGAATCACATGATGACAGCAGCAGGAACTTTAGGGAGAAGTTTGACTTCGTGATGAATGAGAACTATGTAGCCCTCAGTAAGAACAAGGCTCCAAGTCCAAGTTATTTATCTGTAGAGTCAGCTGGGTTGAAAATACAAATGCTGTGTCGCACCGAGCATGCGCAGTCACTGTAGTGAGGCAGTGTTGCAGCTGGGCTTGCATCCTCTTAGGCACTGCCGCTCCTCCAAAGATGACTGGCGTGTGCAGGAGGATGTGACATACATGGGTTCTGTAAAAGTTTGGAGCAAAATCCTTGGTTGTTTGTGGGTTTGGGTATCTATGGATGCCTTAGAAGCAAATCTCCATGGCTTTATCCTCAATTCTCAGCCAACGGTACCTAGAACTCTTATAATTTCCTAAGTGACAAGGGTACTAGAGACATCTTTTGCATCACTAGCTCAGTGGTTCTCAACCTTCTCAATGATGCTACCCTTTTACATAGTTTCTCATGTTGCGGTGATTCTCAACCATAAAATTATTTTTATTGCTACAATTATAAGTCAGAATGTAAATATCTGTGGTTTCTGATGGACTTAGGGGACCCCTGTGAAAGGGTCATTACCCCCCCCCCCAAGCGTGTAACCCACAGGTTGAGAACTGCTGCATTAGTTGATCTCTGAGTACCATTTCTGACTCAAGTTCCTTGGGATTTTCTGGGTTAAGACCTAATAATATTTTTACCAATTCTTTGAGAAATACATATAATATATGTTGGTTATACTCATTCCCTTCTCTAACTCCAAGATATCTGCTTCCTACCCATCCAACCCTGAGTCCCATCTCTGACCCCATCAAGTTGAGTTTGTGTTGCCCATCTAGTACTAAAAGCCTAATTGGCCTACTGGAGGCCATAAAAGAAAACCGACTCTCCCACTACTGGCAGCTAGCAATGCTGGTAACTCCTCAGCTAGTGGTGGGCTTTCATGTCTGCCTTCATTCCTTCCTGGAGGGAGTTTGTCTTGCGTGAGTTTCCAGGGGTCTAGTGCTTGCTGTCACGGTTGCAGTGAGTTCAGATTTGTAATGGGTCTATTGTATCCAGAAAACACTTCTCGGAGTTATCCACCACCTCTGGTTCTTATAATCTTTCTGCCTCTTGATCCTTAGGGGAAATGGGTGGGAAATACCTGTCCCATTTAGAGTGGAGCACTCCACAGTCTATTCTTTGCACCTCTGTCAGTTGGGGGTTTCTGCTAATTGCCAACTGCTACAAAGGTAAACTTTTCTGCAGAAGGCTGATAGACACACAGATATGGGTATAGCAACAAGTCGTTAGAAGTTTAATCTATGTCCATCTGGCGGTTTAACACTATTAGGTTCTCCCTCAGAACCTATTATCTATCTAGCCACAGGTTCTTGGCCTCTTTAACAGTGCCAGGTACAGGTTCTGTTTCAGGCAGCAGGCCTTAGCTCCAATCAGAAAGTAGATGGTGACTCCCATAATAACGTGAGTGTCACTATTGCACCAGTGGCAGTATCTTGTCAGCCACCCAGTTACTGCTGTAGCTTGCAGAACTGATAGGTGACTAGGAGGATTCAGGACAAGGGGCTGGTGACCAGGAAAAAAAAAAGACTTGAAAAGATGCCTGGAATTATAAGGCTTATCTTCCATACTTTGGGAAAAGATGAGAGATTGGAGACCAATGCCCATGTAACCAAACTTCCACCCAAAGACTCCACATGGAGTGGCTCTAAGAGTTTCTGAGCTGCTGAGCAAGGTGTTCCACCCTTGTCCCCGTGTCTGGGTCATAAGCACTTCTCCATCCAGAGGCTCCAGAGTCACTTTCTGTATCTATATGTAATGTAGCCAATGGACGGTTTTCAGGGGTTCTGAGGAAGGAGTTATGGTGACATCTGATGTAAGTCTGGATGGTCACAACCACAGGAAGGTGACAGCATGCACTTCTGTGGCTGTTCTGAGCACAGCAGGACATCTTGTGGGAGAATGAGCCTTTAACCTGTAGGAGCTAATGCTATCTCAGGCAGCACCAGCATTAAATTGGATTCTAGGATACACCGATAGGGGGCATTGGCAATCTGAGGACTGGTTGGTGTCTGGATAGAAAGCATACCACACACTTGGTATCAAGAGTGCTGTATGGGTTGTAGGAGGAAAAGAACATGTTTTGTGTGTTTTAAGGAAGCTAGAGAAGGGAGGGTGATCCAGTGGGGACACCTGGCTGCAGTCAGTTGCCCCCATTCCCTCTGGTTTATGTTTCAGCTGCAGGTAAAGTGGAGAAAATAAAATCACAGTAGAATTTCAGGAAATGGCTTTTCTGTGGAAAAAGTATTGTGTCTGAACACAATACATGTGCAGTTTACTGTTTTTTGAAGGTTGCACTTTATATTATGTTCCATCTATACACTGCATATCCTCAGAAAAACATTTGCATATTACTTGAGAACGTTTGTTGCAGTAAATTTTAACTATTGAATACATGTCTATGTCAATAAAACAGTATAAATATCATGTGATTTAATCTGTTTTTTTATGAACTCAGCTATCTCCTCTGTTCTACATATAGAAAGTGATAGCATTATGATAGTGTTTCTGGAACTTTACAAATTCCATCGAATCTAATTCCCGCTGAGACATTTCTCCTGGGTTGACACCGGTTTCAGAAAGACGGGGAGTGGGACCGGTTCTTAATGAACGTGAATCTCTGTGTGCTGTGTGTCTCTAAGATGCCCTCTTTAAGACCTCTGAGAGAAGAAAAAAATGGCCTTGGGTGGGAGAGCAGTGTCACAGTCCCTACCCAGCTGGTCTGGATTATCAGCCCTCTGAGGTGTATCCGCCGGCTGCCCCTGTGTCCCGTTATAAATCACCTTCCTGATGAACATCAGCCTAGACTGGGGACTGATTCATTGGCTGGGTGTTGCTACCTGGCTGCAGGAGAAGCCTGTATCTCAGTCCTGTAATAGTCATCATGCTCCAAGAAGCCTTACATTTTTGAACAGTTACATAGTGTCCTCCGCTGAAGAAGGAGGAAGTCTGGAGTTGGTTTCCGGCAGCTAGCAGCGAGCTGTTCCCTCTCTTTGACATTAGCAAGGTTTGTCAGCTTGTTAATCTTTAAGGGGATTTGGGCCTGAAACTTTTGCAGGGTGGAGTTTGAGGTGAGCAGGGTAGTTAAAAGTCTTCTATATGGTTTGGGGGAATAAAATAGATGCCCATGTTTTTTATGGCCATGATTCCCACTTGTCCTGGGTTTCAACTCCTAAGTTTATGGGAAAGGAAAACCACAAGTTATTGGCTAGTGTATGCACTATAATAATAGCCTCTACCCTTTCCTTGATGATATTCAAATCTGTTTCCATAGTTCTGAAGGAGCAGAAGCAATCAATAACTGGAATATAAATCACACGTGGATGAACATTCCAACATTACAGTTTCTGCCTCCTCGAGCCAGTGTTAACAGACAAGTTGCCCAGGACAGTTTTCTCCTTAGTCATTTCTCCGCCAGCTTCCCCGTCACCAATCATGATTGGATGAACCGTAGAATTAGGTGGCAAGTAGGTGAACTGCCCCTCGTAGGAAAGCTTTGTTTAATTTCCAAAACTCACCCTTGGGATGAGAGACTAAGCCGAAGGGAGGGACAAGCATTCCCACAGAGACATGCCTTTCCTCTCTGTCTTAGCAGCTCATCTCTGACAAACATCAAGTTGCTGAAACAAAGATGGTTAAGTTGCCATGCATCCGGTGACCAGCTGCGGCTTCTGTAGTTCTGGGACAATGAGTCCAGGTGGCAGAGATGAAGAAGGAAGGACAATGCTTCCATAGATGCCAGGCTCCCTGGGATGAGCAGAACCTACTCAGAAATCAACCATAGGTTTTTCTTTCTTTTGTTACTTTTTAATTGAAAAAGTTTTTCATGCAATATATTTTAATCATGTTCCCCTCACTCTGCCCAAATTCTCTCCCAATCCTCTCCATCTCTCTACTTATCCAGTTTTATGTTCTTTTTCTCTTTCAGAAAACAAACAAGACAACAACAACACCAACAGAAACAAAAAGAAATGTACCCAAACCACAAAAACCAAAAATCAAATGAAGTAAAAGATCAGTAAGAAAAAAACCCAAAACTAAACAGAGTCCACAAATATACCAATGAGCTTGTTCATATTGGGCAGCTACTACAGCAGTCCCTTAACAGGGTATAAGCCTCAAAGTACGATTAATATCACCAGGGAGACTCCACTGTAGAAAACTGACTCTCCCTTTGCCAGCAGGTGTCAACTGCAGATAGCTTCTTGGTTAGATGTGGAACCCCATGTCCATTGGCCCCTCTCAGTGCTGAGATCCCACCTGGCTTAAACCTGCGTAAGCCTTGTGCCTGTTCTTATGTGCATCAAATCTGCGTGTCTGGAAGCCACTGTTTCCCTGAAGTCATCCATCATCCCTGTCTCATACAATTATTCTGCCTCCTCTTCCACACAGATACCTGAGCGCTGAGCAGAGAAGTTTGGTGAAAATATTCCAATTATACTGAGAGTTCTAAAGTCTCTCACTCTCTGTACATAGTCCAGTTGTGGGTTTCTATGTTAGTTCCCACTTACTGGGAGAAAAACATCCCTATTGTGGGTTGAGTAAGGGTGTGGGTATAGCAGAATGTCACTGAGAGTCATTTTATTGCCATGTCCCTTTAGGTAGAATAAAAGTCATGTTTTCCCTAGACCTGTCTCAGGTCCTTGGCCATGTTAGCAGTGTCAGGTATTGGCCCCATCTCATGGAGTAGGCCTTAAATCCTACCAAAAAGTAGTTGGCTACTCCCATATTTATGCCACTATTGCACCAGTAAATCTTGTGAGCAAGTCACGGCTGTCGGTGACAAGTTTGTAGCTGGGAGACAGTGATGATTTCCTTTCTCCTCTGGTAGCATGCGGAGTACTTCCCATCTCCATGAACACTAATTCGTGAGGGTGAAGCTGCTGGTTAGGTGTCACCTGGACTTCTCTGTGTTCCATTACGTAACCAAGTGTTGTCTTCAGCAATCGAGCCTTCTCATCAGGTTGCGGGCAGCAGCTAATAGCCTTGGCAATAGCCTATAGTGTTTGGGGGTTAAATGGGAGCCACTTTGGCCAATGACTTAACAAAAGGTAACCCATGCTTTGCACTGGAGGGTTTTTTGGATGGCATAAGATATCTAGTTAGTACATTGTCTCCCTCACCCATTAAATGACTCTATCTAGAATCCTTTCGTATCTATCTTTTATGAAGCTTCTAAAGCAGGAGGTTTCCATACAGCTCTGTGAATGCCTTCATTGTTAGCTGTCCTTCCTACATTCTCTCTGAGGCTCTTCTCTCCCATCTTCTTCTCTTTTAATCCTCCTAGTCTACTTCCATCTTTGCCACTTCACAGAAGTGTTTTCTATTTTCCCTTCCCTAACAGACTGTCTTTTCCTCCCTTGTACCTTAGGAGGTACCTAACCTCTGTGGTTATTCAGATTGTAGCAAACATTGAAAGTTTAAAAGCTAACATCCTCATAAAAGAGAAAACATGCAATATTTGTCTTTTGGGGTCTGGGTTACTTCACTCAGGATGATCTTTTTTCCTCGATCCATCCATTTACCTTTGAATTCCTTGATTTCATTTTTTGACAGCTCAGTAATATTTTTTATGTGGATGTATCAGATTTTCTTTAACCATTCTTCCATTGACAGACATCTAGACTGTTTTCAAATTCAGGCTATTATGCATAGAGCAGCAATGACCATGGCTGAGTAAGTGTCATTGTAGTAGGATGTAGAATCCGTTGGGTATATATTTAAAGTAGCATGGCTGAATCCTGAGGTAAATGGATTTCCAGATTTCTGAGGAACACCACATTGATCTCCATAGTGGTTGTGTTGGTTTGAATAAGAATGACCCCTATAGGTTCACTATTTGAATGCTTAGTCACCTTTGAAAGGCACTATTTGAAAATGATAAGAAGGTGTGGCCATGTTGGAGGAAGTGTCAATAGGGTGGGCTTTGATGTTTCAAAAGCATATGCCAGGCTCAGGGTCTTTCTTTTTCTCTCTTCTCTATCCCTCTTTCTTCCCTCCCTCCCACCCCCCGCCTATGAATCAGGTGATTAGGATATAACTCGCAGCTACTGCTCCAACATCTGCCTGCATACCACCATGTTTCCTTCTATGATGATAATAAACTAAGTCTCTAAAGCTGTAAGCAAGACCCTAACTAAACACTTTCTCATAATAGTTGCCTTGGTCATAGTGTCTCTTCACAGCAGTAGAGCAATGACTAGGACGGTTGCTATACAAGTTTGCACTCCCATCAGCAATGAATTAACAAGCTGCTCTTTGTTTTGTTGATCTTAACCATCCTGACCGATATAAGATGCAATCTCAAAGTAATTTTGATTTGCATTTCCCTGATGGCTAAGAATGTTGATCATTTTTATAAGGGCTACCTCAATTGTTTGTGTTTCATCTTTTGGGAACTCTCCTCTTAGTTTAGTACACCATTTTTAATTAAGCTATTTTGTTGTGGTTGATGAACATTTTTAAAGTTCTTTATATATTTTAGGTATTGACCCTCTATCAGATGTGTAATTGGTAAAGATCTTTTCCGATTCTGTAGCCTGCCACTTTGTCAGAATGATGGTGCCCTTTGTCATGAGGTTCCGTTTAATAACTGTTGTTTTTGGTGACTGTGCTGTCAGTGTCTGTTTAGAAGTCAGTTCCTGTGACAATGAGCACAGACCTATTCCCCACCTTCTCCTGGATCAGATTCAGAGGATCTGGCCTTAGGTTGAGAGTGTGCTTCCTAAGAGAGTGCTGATGAAGCCCCATGTAAGTGGACAAGAATCTCCCATGAGTGGCTGGAGGGGAAAATGAATCACATTTGTAATTTACATTTAAGCTAAAACCACTGTGTATATCACTTTCTAGACATTAGCTTTCCACATAGGAACTGTGAAAAAATGGATTCATTTCTTTAAAACCAAGAGTTTGAGAATCAGCTATTAATTGACACTTTGTTGGGTTTTGCCCCTTCCTGCCTAGGACAATGACAGTCAGCATCAGATATGACATGGTATGGATTTCTAGCAAAGGTCTACTGCATCTATATACAGATGTCCCTACAAGGTTATATATAATAGAATATATTATTCTATTATTGTATAGAACATTATAACATACAAGCAGAAATTAGAAGCATAAGGAAGAACTGGCCTTTCATTTTGTAGCTATAACTAATACTAATTTTAGAAATCAGATAGTCTTCTGAATGCTGCCATACACACACAAAAAAACTGCCCACAAGTTAATTTTAAATTTTAAATCACAGGCAAATGTCAGCATCTATGGAATGGTCAACATGTGATGAAGCCTACTCTAGAGGAATAATCAAGAACACTGGTAATAGACCCCTTCTCCTGAACACTTCTGAAGAGTTAAAGTTTATCCAGTTTTTATGAAACTGTCCCACAATGTTAATGAGGTGCAGGCTGACTTAAACCCATCCAGGATTTATTCTTTCCATGTCCTTCAAATCATTCTCATGGAGAGGCAGGGAGGCACACTTATAATCAGGCCTGTTTTGGTATCTTAATTCTGTGACATGTTTTGGAGAAAGATACCTTGCTTCTTCACATACAGTATGCATCCATTTGTAAATCAGAAAAATAATGTTTGTCCAGCCTACTTCGTATTACTACTAGATGGGAGAAAACACAAACCTGATTACAATGCATTTCTCAACCTGAGTCTTTACTCTTCCTTTAGTTATCATTGCATAAATCATTAAGAAAATGAGAAAGCAACTTACAAGGTTTTAAAACGCAACTGGTTTACATTTTGATGTCTGCAAGAGTTGGGTGGCCCAGGATAATGAGGGAATTCAGGCTTTCATCAAGTTTGAGGTATTTGGAAATAGACAGAAAATCTACTTTCATCGCTTACGATCCAGAGAGATGGGAAACACAACAAGGCAATCAACCTGGGTTCGAGTTACATGTGCCTCTGAGTAGAAAAAAAAAATAGGTAATGTGGGAGATGTGGATTGCAAGGTCTTAAACCACATGAGACTCTCCTTCAAGTTACAGACTCTCTGACATCACAATTATCAAGAAGCTTGAGTGAATCATATCAAAGTTGCTGACAAGAATTCCATCAACATCCTAACTGAAATGGTTAGTATGACAGCCCCACGCATGCTGAGAAAGCAACCCCATGTCACCACATAATGTAATAAATAGTGTCCTTAATTGGCAGAAAGAATTGTCCAGATTATAATGGAATTCTCTATTAGACATTAACATGTCTTGTTGGAAGTCACATAAGTTACTCAGCTGTGTGTCTTCCTTAGGGAGACGCATGCATAGTATGGGAAACCAGAACTTAGCACTCATATCTAGACATAATACTTTCAGCATATGATATTTATGGACTTACTATATTGAAGAAAAATTGACATTCTAGAGTGACCACACAATAACTTTAAATATTTAATCTTGATTTGTGTTTTTTTTATTTAAACTATTTGTTAAACCATACTGGAAACTTTAAGAATTTTCAAAATTTATTATAGACATAATTGTGTTTACTAAACTTAGAAAGATGGGTTTGTTTGTAAACAGAGCATCGAGCATACCAAATTTAGTCAGTTAGAATTAGTTAAGGAATTATACTATTTAAGTTTATACTTTGGGGACCCAAATGAAAAGATTTGTAAGAAGGAATGATGAGAATTGCTAAGGACAAAAAGAATAATTAGCTCATTAATAAAATTGAACACCTAAGGAGAGAGGGGGGCCCTGTCTCAGCACAGAGATGTTACTTTAGAGACATGCCTATGCATGCAATGCTGCCTCCAGTTAACACTGAAAATTTTAGCAGCTGTACTCAAGAAAGTTATTCTGCCAACTCAGCAAGCTGGGCACAGATGACAGAGAGTGGAGTCTATCCTCGTGCCTATCTCACCGCCTTCCCATTGCGCTTTCCCTGTGGAAGAGTTCTTAACCCACTCACAGGTCTAACCATAAATGCACTATAGCTTTACTTTACTCCCTCAAATAAAGAAGGTAAGTGTTGGCAATTTAAGCCTCCATGTAATAAACAGTGCTGTGAGGTCTGCAGCCTTCATGCAGGAGGCAGTATCACTGGGAGAGTTTGATGGAGGAAAGAGGGGTCTGTTCCCTCTTTAACTACTCTATTATATTATAGAGGATAGAATTAGGTCACAGAATTCTGTCCTCTGGAAAAAAATGGTGGTGTTCCAGGTACCACCTTGGAAGTAGACAGAGCTTTGTCTCTGTTTTCTCCTGTCTAAGGCACAAATTAAGCTCTGTCTCCAGCCCAAGGAACAAAGACCCGTGTCTTCAAGTCCCTTTACTTGGCTCACAGTTCAGGGATAGAAACTTTTTATTCACAAACAGGAGAAAAAGAAGAAGCAGGAACAGTGATCATGCCCCTTCCACATTCTTCTCCTAAGCAGTTTTCCCTGCCACTCTCCTTTGTGACAACATCCTTCAGCCTCTAAGGTAGGTGATGGGCAAATGGTGTCAGGGCTCAGTTTTGAATCTTCTTCCTTCCTTCATTCCTTCCTTCCTTTCTTCCTTCCTTCCTTCTTTATTTTCCCTTCCTTCCTTTCCTTCTTTCCTTCCTTCTTTAATTTCCCTTCCTTCCTTTTCTTCCATCCTTCTTTCCTTCCTTCATTTCCTTTCCTTCCTTCTTCCTTCCTTTCCCTTTCTTTTTTCCTTTCTTTCTTCCTTCCTTAATTTTCCTTCCATCCTTCCTTCCTTCCTTTTCTTCCTTCATTTCTTCCTTCCTCCTTACTTCCTTCTTTCCTTTCTTTTGTCTTCCTTCTTTTCTTTTTTTCTCTTTCTTCCTTCTTTTTTTAAAGGTTGTACCTTGTTGTGAATCTTTGGCTGGCTAGGGACTCACTATGTAGCACAAATTGTCCTCAAACCCATGATGATCTTCCTGACTCAGCCTCCCGAGTGATATGCTTGCAAGTGTGCACCACAACACCTGACTTATCTGTAATCTTTGGGTGGCTTCTTCACCTTGATTTAGAAGTGTGAGTATTTGATGTGCTTTTGTTTGGGGAATATAAGCTTAGGCATCCCACTGTGCAGTCATTATGGAATGTTTGTGCCAGGGTATTTTCTGAATGACTCTAGCATAATCAGGAATCATCTCTCAAGTGGACAGAGGTGCCTGCTTACGGGTCCATGAGTGGATTGTCTGAGATGGGGACTAATGCTTCCTTTTCCCTTTAAAGTGGTAGAAGTGAAGGGTCTCACCTCCTTCCATACACATAGACACAGGAGAAGTCCAGAAGACAGAAAGAAAAGATGAAGGAAAACACCAGTCTGAACAGGACCATGAGATGACCCTTGGGAAGCTCTGATGTGTGCTTGTGGAAAACGTATTTCCTGTAAAGTAGACATGCTGCTGTTTGTTCTGGTTTATTTACAATTTACAAACTGGTTCTCATGGTTCTTTTAAAAATTTGTGCCCATGTCTTATTTGATACTTGCAAATTTTATTTATGAATATAATAAATTAAATTATACATAGAGGTCATACTAAAAAAAGTAATGAAGACAGGCACTTAAATCTTTCAGGTCTTTGTCCTGCTGCCGAATGTGACTGCTCCCAATGGTGTTTGGCTTCAGTACGTCTCTTAGTAACTCCCCAGCCTTGCCTCTTGGTAACTTCAGGGACCTCAGCTATGCCACTTACTGTCCTTTGGCTTCAGTTTGTTGTCTTTAGGAAAGCCTCTATCTCTTGGGCTTGCTTAGCTGACATAGTTAACCTTCAGGGTGCATTGGTATTCCCAGTCCCAGCTTATGAGTGCAGTGTGATTCTTCTGTTACCATCACCCTGAGATGGCTTCAGCAACACACGGGGTAGATTATTTTTTAAATTAAGGTTAGATAGTTTTCCTTTTTCCTATGTCCTGACAATCGCCTTTATTAAGAAACAAAATGTCATCTTAAAGTTTGTCTCGCATGCCAAATATTCCAACCTCAGATTCCCTCTCCAGTTTTCCCACTGGGTTGCCAGGAGTCTTTCAGGGATTTCATTTCTTCTCATTTTTAGGAACAGCGTGCTGCTACTGGATCCTGAAAGTCTTCCAGGCATCCCCTTGTGCTGTGTGTTCCTGCATGGAGTTGCTCCCACCCAGGGACATCCACCACTTGCTACAATTGGGACCAGATGCTTTCCAAGCTCTGCAGTCTGTCACAGTTCTCCGCAGTCTGCAGTCTTCTCTTTGATCTTGCTTTATTCTTACTGGTGCAAATCCTCAAATAACTTCCTCAGAATGGGTGCATGAAGGACCAATTTTAATCTTTGAATGCCTGCAAAACCTTCTTATTTGCCATCATGGAACAGTTATCAGATTCCTAGCAATGTTGTTTAAATGAGCTAGTACAATCCAAAGTGATGGGGGACAATTCTGCATTCTGTCAATTGTGTTTTAAATAAATGCTGATTGGCCAAGAGCCAGGGAGGAAGTATAGGCAGGACAACCAGACAGGAAGTAGAGGCGGGGCAATAAGAACAGGAGAAAACTGGGAAGAAGGAAGCTCTTCCTGCAGTCCTGCCCAGACCACCGAAGAAGCAGGATGTGACCTGCCCCACTGAAAAAGGTACTGAGCCATGTGGCTAACATAGATAAGAATAATGGGTTAATATAAGCTACAAGAGCTAATAAGAAGCCTGAGCTAATGGGCCAATCAGTTTATAATCTTCTGGAGACCTCTGTGTGATTTTCTTTGGGGCTAAACTGGGCAGGACAGAAACCCCGGCAAGTAGGCCCTCGTGCTACACCAAAGACTACAGGAAACACAATGGCTGGACAAGAACCAAAACAATTTTGAGAAAGAAAAAGTCAAAGAGCTAATTCTACCCAAGTGAAGCCTGGATTTAAAGCTAGATGGTGGGCAAGAAGAGTTAAACAGATGTAAAGATGATTAGCTGAATATCTGTAATTTTTTAACCTCTGCTTCCACTTGGAACTTATGGACCAGCCCCTGACAACAATTTCCAGTGATACAGATACTGTGAGATTCACCTTGGTGTCAAGCCTAGGTCAGACCCTGCACCTGACCACCTGAGGACCATAGCTTAGCACCACAGTGAGCTACAGATTGCTAGCCATCCACCCCTGACTTCATAGCTCTTATGGGAGTTTTAGACTTCTCCACAGTCAACCATCAGGAGAGAGTCATTAATACTTCATATATGCCTAGCCTGTCAGACAATCCACATGCAAATCCTGAAGTTCAGTTTCTATTGAATGTGGGTTCCTTTGAAGCCATTGTGAAGTGTAAAACACTGCCAGTTAGGACCATCTGTACATGTGTCCTATATTCATCGACTCAATGATGGTATATGTTCCAACCCCCAAGGAGTGCTCTTCTTACAGTCAAGATGTCCTAAATACTCAACATTGTCATTGGGAGTCCCAGACCGTGCCTCTGTCTGCTTATCACCACTGAAGCTGCCTAGTCAGACAATATCATCCCCCTTAGATGTTGGCACCTGCCTCTTCCTGTCGTGTTCCTCCTTCTCAGCAGCTGACAAGTCTTTAGTGATTGCTGACTGCACCCTAGAAACCATCAATCAGGATGACAAAGTGCCTCCATTGATCAGGATGACTAAAGCACCTACCTTCAAGCAAGATGGCCAAGCACGTGTCCTCAAGCAAGAAGACAACCATAACCACGCTCAGCAAGAGCGTATCACTTATCCTCCAACAAGGTTGACTAAGACACAAGATTGACATACAACATGTACAACGGCTGCAGCATTATTGCTCAAGTGTGATAGCCATAGTGCCTTAGTGAGATGTCAGCTTTCTGAAGCTCTAACAAATGAGAATGACCAGAAAGAAAGGGTGTCAACCGAGCTTGATTGACTGGCTAGAACTATAGTGATGCAGAGAGGTTGGAATGTTGCAAGTCCAGAGGCTGATTACCTAGTGTTAGCCCCCTAAGGATACATTCCCTGCCCACCTTCCTGGTGGAACTAGCATCTAGTGACTCAAGATCAAAACCTTCAGAATCTGTTTATTTAGCAGGCCCACTGGCTTCCAACAACCCCAAAGCTAAGAATGTGATCCAAGAACATCTGAGGCTTAGAACAAAGCTTCCCCGACCTTCCTGTGGCCAGCCGCCTCTCTGACGGACTCACCAGTGTGTTTTAAACTTACTTTGATTGATGACTGCCTCTGTTCTGTAAAACTCTCAAACTTCATGCTGCAGCTTCCACATTGGAACGTGGAGCTTGAGGTGACCTAAATCTGTATTCCGATGGTCACTCCAAATGTTTCCAGAATAAACTATCCCACATTCTCTTTTGAGTGAGAGCTCTGCTTTTTATGTCAACGCCTGCCATACGCAACTTCGCTACAGGCCCAAAGCTATTGAAGCTTCCAAAACAATGACCCAAACTAAAACTAAAACCCTTTCTGTGAGTTCACAGCCTCCAGCATTTGCTAGTAATGGCAAGCTGACCAGCACCCCTTCCTAATGTGAGATCCATGAAGGTAAATGCTGTGGCCATCTTCACTTGATGGTTCTTGACGCATAAGTAACTACTCACTGAAGACTAATCAAATGACGGAGAGGGAGAAAAACGCCTAGGCGGGGAGATAGTCCCTTATATCAGCATTCTCCTTCCAGGGCTGTTATTGGGGAGTATCTGGCATTATTTTAGAGCTGGTCCCTGGCCGAGTGACTGGTTTCCATTAGTCTTTCATGAAGGCTAAAAAAGGAAAGCAGGCTGTTGGCTGACTTTTCTAAATATGTCATTAGCAATGATCTCTTTTTAATGATTGCCACCTCCTTGCCATTTGGAACTTAGAGTGGGCACGTCTCACATCTACAGCCTCACGGCCCTCACTGAAGCCAGTTGCTCCCAAACTTGGAGAATAACAGGAAGCCAGCAGATGGAATGGGGGCTACACAAATCTCTCTGTGATTATGTTGGGTGTCTGTGCTAGGGGAAGATGGTAAAAGCGGGAAGCTGTTTGGTGTGTTTGTAACTGATATTCACAGAGCAGACAGGATTTGAGAGTCCAATAACACATTGGCCCTTTACTGGGAAAATTCTAAGAGCCCCTTCCTTCCCAGGCACATTTGCATTCCAGCTGAATGGACTGTTTAGGGTTTCCTTGTGAGCAGGCCTAGACTCCTTAGCCAAAGAAAATGTGTTTTGGAAATGGCTGTATACCAGGATAAATACGGGTTGATTTTATTCAAAGATAATAAGGTTGCCCTGTGGATTTTTTTTTCCTGCTCAATTTATTTAAGTAAGGCTGTGATTTTTTTTTTATCAGACTGAGCAGACTTTAGAAGCATGATTAAACTCAGGTCCCAGAAGCCATGCACTCGTGAAGGCCACGTTTCTCCCTCTCGTGTCCACCCACAGCCCTTGTGGCAGAGCCCCAAGTCTAGAGAGGTCCAGGAAGCATTGGGCACTGCAGCTATGAAGAGAGTGTGTAAGTGTAGCGGGTCCTTCTCCCTGGCCAGAAATGGACTGAGAAAGCTCACAGGAGTGATGAATCGAAGCCCAAGGGACAGTTTAGCATCAGAAGCATCTCCTGTAGAGTGCAGCTCTTTTTTTTTTCCAGCTTAATGTGAACAGTAGAAAAGCATTCATCACCTCATAGAATCCCCTATGCCACAGCAAACTCCAGACTTTCCTTCAGAGAACCTAATGGAAAAGATGGTACTGAATTCTTAACATGCAGCTCCAACATTCTCCCAAAGCCACGGGCACCTCCCTGCTCCCCTCTCTCGCTGGGAAGAGCATAAAGGGAACACTCCAGCATACACATCCACACTTGTGAAGATGCAGAAGCAGGCAGAGGCTCCTCTACCACCAGCACACGAGACAGCCAGTCGTGAAGAGGGAACTCAGACCCACCCTTCCTTAGACAAAGTGAGGTACACATGCCCCACATATACCACAGTTCCCTCTTGACCATAGAGAATATGTTCCAAGACGCTGCGAACACTGACAGCCAGAGGTGAACTGTATTGTGTCCCCTGCACACGCATCCTTTCCCTCCCCCATTAGCACTTGCCCTGCATGGTGGCCATAGCTTTCATTGTTTCGGATGTAACAGTGAAAGCAACACATAGGTCTCCCCCTTCTTCACAACCATGGCAGGTTTATTTCTGCTGCGCACCTTAGCAGCGTCAGCCTGCTATTTTTCCCCCCTTTGATCTAGAAATTCCACTTAATTGTTTTTCTTGGTGCATCCCGGTTGCCTACTGGGGTCATAATTAACTATAAGAAGGGCCACCTAATATGCACACACCATTCTCTCATGGCAGCACATCTGATTTCCAAGACGGCTGGTGCGTGACTCACAGGCAACTCTCACCTTCGCTGGGGATCCACTGGACAAAGGGATGGGCCATGTCCCAGGCAGGACAGGGGGTCCTGAATGAGATTTTATGCACAATTGAAAGCATAAGCTATTATTTCTGTGATTTTTACATTGAATATTTTTTCTTGACTGCAGGTGACTGAGCCACCAAAGGCAAAACCACAGACAGCAGAGGCTACTGTGTGTCTTCCAAGAGACAGCAGTGCTGTGCCGTCCTTTGGCTCCAAACATTCTTCCAAGCACTTAGACAGAACATCTCATTTACTCCACAGCACAACCCCAGGCTTTGACTAACATGAGCTTCTCCTATTTTACTGCTTAAGCTCCCCCCCGCCCCCGGGCACAGACCATGCTTAGGCAGATGACATAATTGGAAGTCTTGCTGAGGGCTGGGTTCTGTCTACTCCAAACACCATCTCAATGTTTGTGCCTTTTCTCCCCACAGTTTCCTGTGTGGGGTTGGCAACTATCATCTACATTTTGTAGCTAAGGAACCCATTGTCAACAAAAGTAAATACACAGACAAATAAATTGCAGGCCAAGCCTTAATAAGCTGATGTCTAATTGAACGTGGAATATGAAGGACTGGCAAGAGTTAAGGATGACCTTTGAGTTTCAGTTAGTCCTATTTCTTTGAAACAGACTGAAGAAGATGTTAAAAGAAGTAGCCAGGTCTGTTTTAAACACATAGAGCTTGAAGAAGCATGAACGGTCCAAGTTGGAAAGGCCTGATGGCTCCGTTATACAAAGTTCCATTTCCACATCATCTATGAGGAAACTGAAGACAGCGTTTGAACAATGCACAGGTCAGGGATTAGGGGGAAAGAAACGGCAAAGGGAGGGGCTGAAGACGGGGTCATTTAGGTCCAATGTTCACCCATCCAATCATCACTACCCTTATTCATGTTTTAGGAAAAGAAACCACACAAGAAAATTTATGTTGCTTTTCCAAAATCATGATAAACAGTACCTGCAGATACAGAAAGATGAAAAGGGAAACAGTGAGAAACACACAGACATTTACAGAGAGCACTAGATAGAAAGCCTAAAAGGAAGGTTTCCGTAAGTAGTGAATTCAGAATCCAAAACATGCAACCTTTGCACCAAGCCACAGATACATCAATCTCCAAGAGCAGATGACGACTCAGAACTTACTTCAAGAAAGCACTGTGTATCATGCCATCATTGTCTTTCAGTCTGGGTACCACCCACCTGAGCATCTCAGCTCATATGGTTTGCCTAACTTTGGTGTTTTCGATCAATCTTCTCTTATCACTAGGATTAAAAAATAACTTGGGATTGAAATTTATGCCTTGCATTCTTTTCATACAATTTCTGCAGTGGTAAAATGATCATAGAAATACAATCGCTCCTTGGAATGACTTTTTGTTAGACTTTGGCACAAAAATAAGCAAGTAATAAATAGAACAATATTGTACCCAGGCGCAGCAAACCACGTTTCACTTGGTTCTGTTTAGATGGAGAAATTGAGAGTTGCAAAATCTATTGAGGTGTAGGTATATCAGTAAATTGCTTAGCAATTAAGGGGGAGGGATAATTTGGGTTTGAGTGACAATCTAGTTAGAGAGTTTGGGGGAAAATGTTCAAAAAATGAATTGCTGCATGGGAAGCTAAGGAAGCCTTCAGTCTATGTGTAAAGGGCAAATGAAGTTGTTATTGAGTGTGTACTGTTGACATGGGCACAGCTATGTCAAGCACCAATGCCTCAGACCCATGAAAAAATGGCAAAGCTCTCCTATGTTCCGATTACCAGTGTTGACACATGATTGACCAGTAGTATGTACAAAAACTAGCAACTGCAGTTTCCTCCTCCTAGAGGTCAGCCTAAGAATTCCGGCCTTCAGATGCCTCCTATCAAGACCAGCTTACTTCTCTCCCTGTTCTGTAATGATAAACACACTGAGGGTCTCGATTTTTACTACAGTTGGGAGCTGGTGCCACTCCATTAGAGTTTGCACAGCCCACCTGACCCCAGATTTTCTGTAGTTGTGTCTGAGTGTTTGTCCTTTCTTCGTTCCCTCACCACTAAAGTCAGGTTTCCAGACCCGAGCCTCATGGGTTGACAGTTACATCATTCTGGATATGCTAAAGAGCCCTTGAGTTGTATACCTTGATGACTGATATGTATGCATGGGCATTATAACTCAGCAAAGCTCTCACCAAAAATGCAGCTACCTGGTTTGTTCCCTGGAGAAAAAGATATTTAAACCCAGAGTTTGAAGAGTATCAAGTTGGAAGGATCCGTGAAGAACTCTGACTACAAAGAGGGACAGTATTTCACAACACTATCAAGCAGGCTCAGTAGGCACTGAATTGCTTGAGCAGTGAGTAGCATACATGTTGCTCTTGGTACCACATTGCCTGCAGCCACAGTAGCTCTTTGATGCCTCTGTGTTGAACATTAGTTCTTGCATTCAAGACTAGTCACATGGGTGGAAAGCACAGGCTGGGCCGTTCAGAGCTTCCTGAGACATTTGCTTTGATATCCAGACAGAAGCCAAGAAGAACAGGCACTCGGACTCTGGCATGTGGGTCTCCAGCCCAGTGGCCAGAGTTTGCTTGCTTTCAAAGATTAATGTAGAGTGGAGATGCCAGCGCTATCTGTGCAACTGGCCACAGAATCAACCGGCAGCAGCCTCCCGTTTAACGTAACTCCACTTCTACTCAAGAACGATCCCAACTGGAAAGAGTCCGGATACTGGGTCCAAGAGTTATTTTTGTTCTTTATGAAGAACAGCCTAACAGTCCCTCTAGAACATTCCATAAGCAATATTGCAAGCTTTCTTTTTATTTTTTAAGCATGGAAAAGACAGGAGGGGGTGTACATTGTAATCATGAATCAAATTTCAAAGTCAATAAGTTGAACCTCTGCTAGGCCCTGGATATTTTCTAAATTAATTGACCATCAAATTCTTACCCTCTACATCTGCATTACATTAGAGATCATGAAACTATTTGGGGATTTTTTGCTACTTAAAGCTAAGATTGCATGGGCATAATTCCTTCAGAGGGCCTGTTCCTTTTCAAAAATTATTTCGAATTCCTGGAAAGAAACAAGATTATCTGCTGTGTTTATGCAGGGCTATTCCATTCTAAAGAGCTCAAAGGACTTAGTGCCATCTTGTCTCTCTCCATGAAGGGAAAGGAGGCTGGCTGCCCAGAAGCCAGTGCACGTGAGGGCTTGGATTTCACAGAATGTCTATTGGTGTGTGCTATCAAAGTCATTTGTTAGGTTTTTTTTTTTAAGGAGTTGTACATTCTTTCAGTACATTTTTATTCAAGCAACCACCCATTCAAAAAAATTCTTATAAATGCTAGAGATGCAGGAAGAGAGGTGGATGTACTAGGCTAGTGAGAGAGTCTGGCTATTAAATCAGTAAATAAATCAGATAGCTACAGGAGAAATGCTGTGGCCACAGTAAATCAAGTGTGTGCTTCACATAGGAGAGGCCAAACAGCCTTCTAAAGGAGGTGATAACTGAACTAAAAGTGGAAGAGAGATAGAAGTAACTATAGAGGAAGAGTTGGAGAAATGTATTCTTTGTATGGAAAGGAGCTAGTGCCAAGGCCTTGGGTCAGGGAAGAGTTCATTTTAGACAGAAGGGCAGCATGGCCAAAGCATGGAAGACTGGTGAATCAGGAATATGAACAGGGCCTAGTACATGGCAGGCACTGCACTGTGAGCTAGCTAGAAGGCCAGCTAGAAGCTCCTGCTCCCTGACCAGCCCCGAGGGGTCCATACTTTAAGGGCTACATTGTCCGCAGGCTTTACCACACTCCGACTTTATGAGATGAACAACGCTGTTACCACCTATTAGAGGTGACAGAAGAGATGGGCGGAGGGTGTGTTCACTGTTTACTACACACAGCTAACAATGTAACCCAGGCAGAGGGACTCGACACACATTAACCTGACACTAGATTCAAGGCACCAGAACAAGGGGACAAGAGGAGTCAGTGGTGCTTAAGAAAATAGCATATACATTCCTGGCTCCAGAAGGTTCAGAGATCTGTGCAGAGCCACGGCTCAGGGCTGAAGGCTCAGGCATGGCTTAGTGGAGAATGGGTAGATAGGGAGAGGGGAGGGGCAGCCAGTGTTCCTGGAGGGTCGCTATCCTGCAGAGGAGTCAAGCAATCAATTGAAATGGCTAAAGTCAGATGACAGGAAGTAGCTGAAGTGCCTTAAGAGCTGAAGTTGAACCAGGATAGTAAAGTTCAAAGCCACAAGAACCAAATTTCCATGCTGAATCTGTCCCCTGCTCCCATCACCACAAAGTATCGAGATGGTTATCAATGTTAAAGGCAGAATCAATGTCTTCTCTACTTTAGAGTTTAGATGCAGGTCAGGGCAAATCAATGGCATAGGTCTATGGAATGCTATGATTGTGCTGTTATTGCTCCCATACATCACAATTTCGAACAGGCAGAAGACCCCATAATACCCAAGGTTCTCGCAGTCAACTCTGGGAAGCTGCTGACTGCTGGGTTGGGTGGGAACCGTTCTAAGGTACAAACCCCATATGGAATGAGCCAGATGTTGCTTCTTTTATAGTCTGTCTTCTTGAGTTTAGGGGTCTATGGTTTGAGTTCTTGTCTCCTTCCTCTTTCTAAAGATAATGCTCAATTTATCTCTGGGCCAGTGTGTGAAAGAAAGCACAAACCCGAAAGGTCAAGGAAGGAAATGTCAAGTGGGAAACACCCTGGAAAGTTCTTGGGTTGGTTTCTCTCTGGGTTGGGATGTGAGCCTGTGGCAATTTTCCCTTCTTTCTTCATTATGCTCTAGTTTGGTCCCCAAACCATGCCTTTTAGAAGCCGACTAACCCAGCAAGCCAGTTCCCACAATGGCTTCCTCTGTGAGAGCCACTCCAACCTCAGGGCCAAGGCTGAGGACATGCAAGGGCTCCAAGGAAACATGAGGAGTCTTGCAACCTGCTATCTCCACCCAGAATCAAAAATTCCTGGGAAAACTTAACAGAACCAACAGAGAGTCTTCTTATTGCTCATATTTCTTCAATTTTTAAAGAAAAACTATTTTTGTTCTAATTCTAAAAGTAAAATCTCTTTATTGAAACCTTGAAAAACAGAAAAATTTTTAAAAAGATATGATTGAAAATCATTCACTTGCCAGGCAGTGGTGGCGCATGCCTTTAATCCAAGCACTTGGGACACAGAGGAAGGGAGATCTCTGTGAGTTCAAGGCCAGCCTGGCATACAGAGCAAGTTCTAGGACAGGTTCCAAAGTTACACAGAGAAACCCTTTCTCGAAAAACAAAAACAAAACAAAAAACAAACAAAACGAAACCAAAACAAAACAAAGAAAATAAACCGCTGCTACTATTGGGATCTGAAATGTTCCCCGCTCCTCAGTTGGTCACCTTTTGGGAGGGCCATGGAAGCTTAGGGTGATGACAACACCCTGGGGCAAGCAATTCCGTAGAGCTGAACTTTCGAAAGCCACAGCCCAGCTTCTAGTTCTGGTTCATTCCTCCTGCTTCTTGATCCACAAACATGTAAGAATGCTTCTGTCGCAGCCACATGCTCCATCAGACGGGGCTGACCCTGTCACAGCTTCCCCGCCATTGTGGACCAAACTCTTCTTCAAATCATAAGTGAAAATAACTCATTTCTCCTTTGTTGTATTTCTGTTAGGTATTTCGGTCGCAGTGACATGACCATGATCCTATTACATTGTTTACAGTCTGGGGTACATCTCTCTGGTTGTTTATATCTAACTATGAATCATTCATTGCCTTTTTAATAGAAATTTTATAAAAAGCCTTCAAAGCCAGCCTGGTCTACAGAGCGAATTCCAGGACAGGCTCCAAAGACAGTTTTCCCTGTCTCAAAAAAACAACTACAGAAAAAAGCATATATGCATAGAAGTATGCATTAAATTTGTCTTTACAGAGGAATGGAGAGATGGCTTGTCAATTAAAAGCACTGAGTATTCTTTTTGAGAACCCAAGTTCAATTCCCAGCACCCAGGTGGTGGCTCAAAACCGTCAGTAACTCCAGTCTTGGGAGATCTGACACCCTCTTCTGACCTTTTCTGGTACTGCACTCATGTGGTGCACAAAAAGGCAACAGGTTAAACACCAACACCCATAAAATAAAAATAAATAAATCTTTACAAAAATACATGTCATTAGAAAAGTAGTTAACCCTTTGCTCATATTCTCACTCCTCCCACTCTTCAACTGGACTTTGGAAGCTGAGCCCAGTGCTCTGCTGTGGTTCTCTGCCTCTGCTTCCATCAGTTACTGAATGAAGGTTCTATGGTGACATTTAAGATAGTCATCAACCTGAATACAGGGCAAGGCCAGTTCAGGCATCCTCTCCACTATTGCTTAGTGTCTTAGCTGGAGTCATCCTTGTGGATTTCTGGGAATTTCTCTAGTGCCAGGTTTCTTGCTAGCCCCATAATGGCTCCCTCAATCAAGATATCTCTTTCCTTGATCTCTGTGTCTGTCCTTCCCCCATCTCAACTATCCTGTTCCCTCAAGTTCTCCTCCTCTCTCCCCTTTTCCCCTTCTCCTCCCCTTCTGCCCACCCTCCCTTCTTTCCCCACCCACATGCTCCCAATTTTCTTGGGAGATCTTGTCTATTTCCCCTTCCCAGGGGGATCTATGTATGTTTCTCTTAGGGTTCACCTTGTTACTTAGCTTCTTTTGGGTGGTGGACTATAGGCTCATTGGGGACACCCACTGAAAAGTCTGCCTGAGCTAATAGAAGTTCACCAACTCCAGCTGAACAGAGAAGGAATCAGCATAGGACCAAACTAGACCCTCTGAATGTGGGTGATAGTTGTATGACTGTAGTAGACTACAGGGCCACTGGCACTGGCACTGGCACCAGGATTTATCTCTTTGGTTGGAATGGCTTTTTAGAACCCATTCTCTTTGGATGGATACCTTGCTCAGCCTAGATATAGTAGGGAGGGCCTTGGTCCTTCCTCAAAACAATGCGCCTTACCCTCTCTGAGGAGTGGATGGGGTGGGGTTAGAGGAAAGGTGGATGGAATGGAGGAGGGGAGGGAGTGGGAACTGGGATTGGTGTGTAAAATGAAAAAAAAAAGATAGTTTGTTTTTTAATTAAAATTTTAAAAAGGAAAGAAAAGAAAAGAAAAATAGTTGCAACAGAATGTAACGACTTTCCACATATAGTATCCATTCCACACTTTCATAATATAGGTTTATGTTTTCTTGGTTATTTATAAGGATCTTTCTTAAAATTATAATCTTTCTCTAGTCTTAAACCAGATGGCATTTTCTCTGATAACTACAGACATCTGTGTATAAAATGGCTAACAGGTTTTATATGGAAATTGAAATCTTAGGACTTTGAGAACAGATCTTGTTTTTGGTTTTCTGAGAAAATCTAGCAGAGTCACTTGGAGCCTTCTCTGGAATGTTCTCACTGGTATACTCATCCAGGTATGGCTTGAATACTTCCCACTATTCTGTACTCTGAGAATGTTGCTGTTTTTCAGAGGGAGTTTCCATCAAGGACCAGCATCAGAATCCTTTGTTCAAAGTGCAGGAAGCCTCACCGTCACCTCCTCTCTACTGAGCCTAAATCCCAGGGGATAAGCTAGCTGCAGAAGGCAGCAAAAGAAAACTTATTTCTTTGGTGAGTCTTGTCCATACTGTCATTTAGGAATTGCTACTGCAGTAGACTCAAAATTAATGGAAGAAAGGACAATATGAGTTCTCCACACAGTTCTGGATCCAGCCAGCTGTCTGTCCTTGAGAGAATCCCTGCTGTTAGTTCAGCAGTCCAATTCTCTTTTGAGCTAAAACCTTCTAGTCTTTTGAAAAGACTACCTTATCTACCCATGAGCCACTGGGTGACGTGGGAGTACCAGGCACTTCATGGAGAGAGTGGGACTCAGAACCTAAAAGAAAAGGCAGAATTTATCGTTTCTTCTTAGGCAGCAGACAATGGCAAGAGTCTCAAAGATCAGACTGATAAAGAAGCTGAACTTTCATCAGCTGGGATGGCCACAGACAGCTGAAAAGCACAGAATGGAGCAATAGAAGTGGTTTCTTTCTAATGCAAAAGGCTTGGAGCAGGAAAATTAGCTCTGAGACAGTATAGAAATTTGGAAGAAAAGAGATAAGCCACAAATTAAGGCAGAAGTAGATTCCAAAACGAGTTAAGGGGAAAAAAAGTAAAAACTTCATATTTCAACTCTGACAGGAAAAGTACTTAAAAGATGTCCATCTTACTTTTATAATAATATAAAGCTATAAACTGGAGATTTTCAACAACTTTCATGGGTTTTTCCAGGGGGTGAGGTCATAAAGAAATTCCCCAAATCTAGAAAGATGGGCACAACTCCAATCGCAGAAGACCTGCTGACTGTAGCAGAAGATGCCAAAGGACCAAATATCAGAAAATTTACCACATAATGTAAATCTGAGGAAATGTTGGAGGTCAAAGATGCAAGTTGCTGGGAGCCACAGCTCAAAGAAAGAGGAATGAGACATACTTCCAGAGGTTTCACGTGCAGGAAAACCACCAGGTTCTCAAGAGGACTGAAGTTGAGCTCATGGTACAGCCGGCCAGCCTGTTCTCTCCTGCAAGAGCTCACCACGCAGGGCGATGTCCCGTAGCCACAGCCGTGGGAAGCCTGTGGGGATGCTCTTTCTCCCACCACTGTAAGTTCTTCTAGATTTCCTCTTCCATCTAGGGAGTGGGTAAAGAAGGAGCTAACTCAGGAGTGAAGGTGGCAGACCCACTAAAAGCAGTGTGATGTGTAAGACTGTAACATACCTCCCCTGCCCTAGCCTTGGCAGGCTGACCTCACTACCGAATCACAGCTGAAAGAGAAGAGAAACATAGGCAGAACTCAATCTTTAAACCTGAAAACCTGTCTTTTAATGGAGTTCTCATTGCCTTACATATCCTTCCTGCTTTCAAACACAAATCACAATGAATTAAAATAATCAAGAAAAATAATAGTTCAGAGTCCCAGATATTAGGATCAGACGAAGGTATAAAACAGATGAAAACTTACCAGACTTTAGATAGCAATGATTAATAAGTAAAGGGCTCTAACTGAAGAAAATAGCATGAAAGGACCCTTGGAAAAGTGGAAATGAGAATCTAAAAATACAACACAGAAATTAAAATTATCATTTTTAAAATTATAAGTTGACACAAAATATCATTATTTAAAGCAGTAATAAGGATAATGTTTTTGGGACTTCAACCAATGCATGCTGTGGTTAGACTGTCATAAGGACAGGAGGGAGGACTTGAAAATGTTCCATGGCAAAATGCCTATGCTATGTGAAGTGCTGTAATTTTGTAGTGTGACTTGGGTTAATTTTAAGAGTGTATTGAAAACTCTAAGGAGTGCCGATTTTTTTTAAAGCAGTATGGTATATTTTCTAAGGAAACAGGTAAATGTTTAAATAAAACTAGAGAATGCAGAAGGGGAAGAAAAAAGCAAGAAACAGCAAATAGATTTTTTTTAAAGTGTGCTATATACTTCTCTGATGTCAATAGTCACATTGAATATGGATGGTTTAAGAATTTAAAAGGTGGAGTTTGTCAAAAGATTAAAAGTGGTACCCAATTATAAACTGTTTATATGAAGACCACTGTGTTAGTTGGTGTTCTCTAGAGGAGCAGAACTTATAGAATGAATCTCTCTCCCTCTCTCCCTCATGTATATGATTTACAGGCCATGGTCCAGATAATCCAACAATGGCTGGCTGTGAATAGAAACTTCAAGTTGTTCAGTTTGCGAGGCTATATGTCTCAGCTGGTCTTCAGTAGATGCTGGTATCCCAAAGAAGTAGGCCCAAATCCAGTGAAGAAATGAACTTGCTAGCAAGGGGAGAGCAAACAAGCAAAGAACAAAGGTTTACTTCTTCCAAGTTCTTAGCTAGGTTTCCAGTAGAAGGTGTTGTCCAGATTAAAGGTGTGTGTGTTACTAGCTTAAGATCCTGATTAGAAGTGGATCTTTCTGTTTTCAATTATGCAAGAAAAATCTCTCACTGGTGTGCCCTCTATTTTTGAGTTTTAGTGAACTCCATATGTCATCATACTGACAACCAAGGCCTCTCTAAAAGCAAAAACACAAAGTAAAAGAAGAGAAATCAGTGCTAGGGAATGTACTTCAGTAGTAGAGTCTTTAACTAGCATGTGCAAAAGCCAACATCATAGAATTATTAGTCAGTTAGTTGGTTGGTTAGTTAGTTAGTTGAAGAAGTAAAAATCTATGTGCCATAAAGAAGAAAGTTGAAGTATCTGTATTAACCTAAATCAAGTAGATTTCAGAGCAAGAAAAATTAAAAGAGTAGAAAGGTAATTGCATTGTGATAAAGGAGCCAGTTCTCTAGGACCACAGGCAAATCTTAACAAGGGTGCACCTAGCAACACTGCCAAATATCTAGGCAAAATCTATACTGAAAAATAAAAAATCGCTATTATGGTTAGAGACATCAGCATTCAGCCAGACAGAAAACCAGTGAGGAAAGACTTAATGTAAAAGCAGTATTAAGTAAAACTGTTGTAACTGAAAATTATTGAATATACTTTTCACATCAGACTGCACATCCTGTCTCTAGATCACATGAAACATCCACCAAAACAGATGAAATTTTGGGCCCAAAATGTATTTCAACAAATTTAAAATAATAAAAAAGAATCACAAAAAGTGTGCTTTCAATCCACAATGGACAGAACAAGTGAAAATCCTTAATGCACACACATGTATAAATGTACACATATGAACCCTGACAAATGCACACACCAACTTATATAAAAATAAAGAAAAGAAACATAATTACAAGAAGTAATTGTACTAGATTTAAGGAATGCCCTGACCTATGGATTAGAAAGAACTAATGATGGTAATTTGGTTAATTGATGAGTGAGTTGTGGTGTTGAGAGGGTTTTAGAAGAATGTTGACTCTCAGGAGAATGACAATGAGCACTGTGGTGCCATCAGCCAATGGGTGAATGAGAAAGGAAGAAAATGAGCCAACTAGGATCAGGATCCAAGAAACCCAACCACAGGGCTATGTCACTTCTCTGGAAGGGAAATGACCATATCCAGAATCAAAGTTGCTTCTGCTACAACTTGTTCCAAAGAGGGCTGTTCTTGAAATTCAAATGTTTCTGGGGAAAAAAAATGTGTGCTTCCTCCCAGAAAGGTCTGTAGAGATGCCCATCTCCCAAAGACAAGGCTGACCCCTAGAGCCTTGCGATATAGAAACTCTGGCGTGGTCACTGCAGCCTTTGACACCAAGTATGGGAAGCAGCTGCTTCCACCATCTAAGCAATCTCTGCCCTAGAAATGTGGGTCGTAGGTGCCAGTGCATTCAAAATGTCACACAAGGGTGAAGAAGCACCTCACCATGGTCCTTGATGAAAAGAGGGACAAACACCTCTAAGAGAGCGATCCAGGCATCATAATTGTGTCAGAAAGCCAGCAACCTTCTATCACACTCAGGACAAGCTGCCCAGGGTGACAGAGTATATGACACAGGAAGACATTGGAGAAAGACAAAACATTAATGTGAGCTGTAGAAAGACTCATCAACCTCTTAACATAGATACAAACGCATGTTCCAGACCCTAGCTTCAAGTACTTTAATTATTACATTGTTCATTCTAAAAATTAAAAAAAAAATAACTAGCCTGGTGATTTGAGCCTGTAACCCCAGCACTCAGGATGCTTAGGTGGGTGGATCCTGAGTTCAAAGCCAATTTGGCCTATATAGTAAGAACTTGCTTATGAAACATAAAAGAAAAAGAAGAAATGAAGTTTAAAAACCAATCAATTGCTTTATTTAGGTATTAAAGTCACAAGCTATCAAGTAGCAGAGCTCACTAACATTCTCTGAGCAGAATTAAGATTCTCCATGTGTGTCTGAGTGTGGTGACATGTAGCTAGAGCAGCAGCTACTTAGATGGCTAAGGGAAAAGAACACTTAAGGTCAGGTGTTCTAGACCATTCTTGGCAACATGGGGAGACACTGTGATCTGTGAAGAAGAGACGATGGGGGACATTCTGTCTCCATCAGCAACTTGGGACTCATACTATTCCTGATCAATGATGAACAGCTGTGTCTGTGCTCCTCTTGAATTCCTAATCCGGAAAACAGGCACAGCAATGAGATCAGCAACATTAGGCAGCATTACCTGAGGTAGGTAGCATATAAACAAAAGAGGTGCTTCACTCAGTTTTGGTGGTTCAAAGTCAATGATAGGGAAGGCCCATTAGTCTGGTCTTTGTTGGAGATAGCAGCTGGCAACCCATCATAGCAGGAAAGTCTGTAGGTGAAAAATGGCCTTTAGCTATATCTAGAGCAGAGAGGAAAAGAAGAGAGGGACTGGGTTGGTTCTTTGTGCAATAATTCTTAGTGAGAACACAGGAGACTGAGTGGGAACTACACCCCCAAAGACTCCTTAGTTTCCAAAAGTTCCATTGTCTTCCATTAGCACTAATATGGGACTAAGTCACTAATACACAAACCTTGGGGGTTGGGTTAGTTAACACCCAAACTACATTTTTTTTTAAATTACAACACTGTTTGGCCAATGGCTCAAGCATATTTCTAGCTATCTCTTACATCTTAAAGTAATTCATTTCTATTAATCAGTGTATCACCACGATGCTGCAGCCTACTGGGAAGGTTTCAGTGTATGTCTCTTTCAGCAGCTACATGGTGTCTCTCTGACTCTACCTACACTCTCTCTCTCTGTTCAGATTTCCTGTCTGGCTTTACTCTGCTGAGCCATTGGCCAAAACAGCTCTATTCATCAACCAATAAAATCAACACATGTACAGAAGGACATCCACATTACTCCCCTTTCCTGTGTAATTAAAAAGAAAAGTTTTAAACTTTAACATGTTAAAAGTACATATAGCAAAACAGGTACCAAGAAAGAATTACGGTTACAATGCTTATATCTACTATTTCTTTTATCAAAACTAAGGAAAACTACAACTATAACTATCTCTTCTTCAACTTCATCAAAGACCCCAAAAGGATATAGTATTTCCTAAGTAAACAGGAAGTGCAGCGTAAGCAACTTCCAAAACTCTAGAATTGACCGAGATATCTTGCTGCCTAGACAGTCACCCAAAGTTCTTCTGTAACATTGGGGCATCCATCTTTAGCCTACTCATCCATAATATCTGACAGACTTTTCCATGAAGCAGGAAATTTGAAGGACTGTTTTGCCTATATTGGTATTTTATCAGTCACTTTCTTCTATGTCCTGCAGAATATCTGGCAGTTTCTTCTGCGACGCAGGAACCCTGAAGGACCATTCCATCTTTTGGAAAGTTCAGCAGTCACTTTTCTGTGGGTCCTGCATGTCCAATTTATACAGCATACTGTTGCAGCTTAAGAAATTTCCACGCTAGCCTAGAATGGAGTATAATAAAGGTTTATTTATTAGGGGTTAAACTCACAGAATTTATTAAAGGATAAACTCACAGAAAGAGTAGAAATCCAAAGCCCTCTGCATGCACAAGAAACTAAATCCAAATCCAAGAGCCAAGGGGCCCACACACCTTTTCTGTCTGTACATATAGTACATGAGACCATGCCCAAAGTGGGCCAGTATCTTAAAGGCTATTGAATGAGGGAGTTCCCATAGCTGCATACTATCAAGTAGTTCAGACAAGAGCAGTTTCTTGCTCAAATGGCTAGCCTTGTCACATTGAAGACAAATTCCATACCGAGTTTCTTTAATGCCAATCAACGTCTCTGAAGTAATTGGTGCTGCCAGGAGTAGAAGTGTCTCGCTGTCCAGAAAAGTCTAAGTTCTTAAAACCTTTTAAATTCTGTAGGTCTTTGAAGTGTTGAAGATTTTCTAGCTAACTGAAATATTTCTCCACACATTTAGAAAACCTAACTAACATAATTAAAAGTTTGATTATTATAGATGAATATTAATCTGTATTTCTTAGCTATACATTGTATTTTTAAATGAGCTGCATAAACACAGCTCTTAAACAAGAGCAGAAATACATATATACAGTATAACAAAATCGACCTTAAATCTGTATCAATAGACCATGATCCATACCAACGCAAAATATTCATCTCTATATCATACCTCCCCCCACTTTTTTTAGAAAGAGATTGACTGTGACCATTTAACCATTCATACCCAACCCCTTTTAAATGAAAACAAACATTTATAAACAACCATTTTTGGAATTTGGGTGTTGCTTTGTCCAAACTGCTTCCTGCTGTTCGTTAGATGAAGCATTTTTAGGGTTCATAGAGACCTTTCTGGAGTTCTTGTTCCATAAAAAAACATTAGCCTGGAAGGAATCCATAGGTTCTCATCTTCTGTGGAAGCAAAAGCAGAATCTCTTCTCTAAAGTAACATATCCTTAGACCCTAATTTTGAAGTCAAGATACCTTTATGTTAGTTTAACTTAGCAGCTCATACAATAAAATGTCTCTCTGTAGTTAGTTCATTCAAGGTCAAAAAAGTTCAAAGAAAACAATAATATACATAATCCAAACTCTCTGTGTATTTTCCATCTTTACGTGACTTATTATTTTTGCTCTATTACTTTTTAATATTTAATTATCTCTACTCCTTTAATCAATTACTTTCTGTACTCTTCTCTCTCATAAGCCCATGTACATTTATTCAACACTGTGACCCACTTAGAGGTCTTTTTCATTTGAATCTATCTTTACTGCCAATCTATAATCATTTTCTGACATTTATTTCTCTTTTTTTCTAACTGCTAAGTGGGCATGGCTAGAACAAACTTCACGGCCCAGCCTGTTGATTCTACCCCATCCAACTTGGGGGGAGGCATGTTTACCACCTCTGCTAGCCATGCTCACTGCCCCAGCTCCAGGGATGCAGTGGATCTATGTCACCATTGAACAACTCATAACACATTGCTCACAAACCCCATTTAAGTGAAGAACTTCCTGAAAGAGCCAGAGTTCATGCTAGTATCCATCTCTTAAAGAAACCATGCATTTTTTTGCTGCTAATGCTGAGTCAGGAGGTCTTCTCTTAAAGGAGCTGCACCTCTGCTTGCTGGCAATCAACAGAGCCTATCTGAAAAGAATGTGGCCACCAAGAAGCTACATTTGGCTCCCATTTGTATGGGTCTAGAAGCCCTCTTTTTAAAGCTTTCTTAGGCTTTATGTGAATGTAGTTGGCCCACGTTGGTGCCATTATGTAAAAGGAGACTGCTTTTCCATTTCCCAGCTGCCCAGACCTGAATAACCACACAGAAACTATACAAATTACAACACTGTTTGGCTGATGGCTCAAGCATATTCCTAGCTAGCTCTTATATCTTAAATTAACCCATTTCTATTAATCTATGTATCACTACGAGGCTGTAGCCTACTGGGAAGATTCAGGTGTCTGTCTCCTTTACATCTATATTATGTCTCACACAGCCAAACTACTTTAACCACATGAACAATCAATAGTACACTAATAGTTGAATTAATTTTAAGTATGATGAACCTTTTTCTATAGTAAGGCATAAATTTGAGTAAATATATATATGTACATATATCTTCAAGATGTAGATATATAAAGAATAATATGAATTATAAATAACAATAAACCTTCTGGAAAATCGGTAATTAAAGGGAGAAATACAAAAAAGGAAGTCACTCAGTATCAGATGCTGGGGAAGTCAGGATGTATTTGTGATCGCAGTGTGTTTAAGCAGCCAAGAGAACAAGAAAGCTGAAAACTAGCTTCACAAAAATGCCAAGCACATTCACTGACCACAAAGGAACTAGAAGAGGCTAGAAGGACACCCACCACTGGCCATCCTGCTATGAGAATTATCAGGGCAATCATTGACTTAGATCCCAGATTCAGAGAGTCTGAGTTGGTGTGATGTAAGTATAGAGATGGCAGGACACAAAAGGTAGGTAGGAGGGACCACAGACTATCCGCTGAGGTGCCTGGGCAGCAAGAGGAAGAAACTGTGGTTGTCAAACGAAGGAATGGTCTTCTGCATAGCAGCTGAACTCGTAAAGAAAGAATAGAGATGTAAGAAATGGAAGGGTTCAGACTAGAAAGCAAAGTCCCAGATGCTGAGGGTGAGTGTAGCTTAATGTCAGCTGAAGGTAAGAGGCTTGCACAGAGACAAAGCTGCACTGTGCTGGGAACGAAGCTGGAGCACACATGGTTGCTCTTAGTAGATGAACCTTTGTCAGGTTTCCATGTGTGCTGCCCATTGTGCTAAGTTCTCAGGAGCAAGCCATAAGCAGGGGTCCTAAACTCGGATACCTTCTGGTGCCATGAAGATCACAGCATGTGTGAGCCAGTGTGATAAGCAATTACCCAAGAACCCAGAGTTCCACAGAGTGGTGAGCTCACCCATATTTTGTTGAAACACGCGCTGCTCTGTTTATCCTTCACATTCCCCCTTCGATAAAGATGTGGCCAGTGAGAAGGGTTTCTGTACTTGCAAATGCTTACAGGTCGGCTCAGAGTCAAGGCTGTACCACTGAGTCCCGGTAAAGCAAATGTCTGCCCTGAAGATAGTGATCAGTACCATTTGTTACCACTTATCATGCATGTGAATGGGTCAAGGACTGTGAGAATTTTCAGAAAATCCAGGACTCCTATTGTGTGCGTGAAACATCCTGACTGTCGTATGTTGGCTCAATTGAGAAACCAAACAAGCCTGGGAAAGCCATCTGGGTACCAGACTTTCTCGTGCATCAGTTTGCATCTTCTGTTGTACACTTTCAATTCAACCTGTCATGGACCTGGATGACAGCTTTTGATACCTGAGAGTCAACATTGCTTGTGGTTTCCTTTGGTTGCACTGATTAAAGGGAAAGAGGGAAAGAAATTCTTTAAAGCCGAGTGAGCAATTTGGGATTAACGGTTTATGGAGACAATTGCTGTTGGAAAAACAAAGCAGGAGGCTTAGGCTAAACAGATCCTGTAAACCTGAGCATTTGTTTGTTGGGTTTTGATAGTAAGAGTTTGCTCTTATATGTGGGCCCGCATTTGCTTTGCATGCAGAAGGGCATGCATGTAGGCACTCAGCAATGGAGGTTTTGGTGAGCTAAGATGAGATGATAAGGGAACTTTATACTATAGCAATTGAAGAAGAGGATTAGGGGAAATTTCTCACCCTCTGTTAGGATTGTTCTGGACATTAGCACCTAAAATTTCAATTTTGCTACAGATTGAACTATCACCTATAGCAGGGTTCCAAGGCTTCACAGAGTATTTCTGTTTTTTTTTTTTTTATTTCCTAGGAAAAGAGACTTACTTCCTAACATTGTGTTGTTCAGACTCTGGGGCAATGCAAAGTAAGGCTAGAGGAAGTTGTGCCTCTGGGTAGAGGGATTAGGGGAAATTTGGGAGAGCATATTTGTATCTCACCCATGACAAAGGAGCCAGGGGATGCCTCATTTCTGCCTGTTTCAGGGAAGATGTCATAAATAAGTAGGGTTTGGACCCTACACTTCAATTCATTCTTCACTTTCCTCCCTCTGGTCCTAGGCCTCTTCTTTGGTGTTTGAGACTATTGATTGAGTCCTAAGATCATCATTGTCTTTTGTGACAGTAGAATATTAATTGTGTTGTTTGATTGTCTATTGTGGTACTGGGGGTTGAATGCAGGGTATTGTATATTACAGGCAAATATTGTTCCATTGAGTCGCATCACAGCCAAAAATATTAACTGTGCATTAGGATGCTCAATAAAAGATAAGATTTGTAGTCTTCCTTGGTGTCTGTGTGTACCTGATACTTAATTTTTTTTCATATTCTTTTTTTTTCATTCAAAAAAATTTACATTTCCTCCCTTTCTTCCAGTCCCCTCTGGCTCCCCTCCACCACTCCTTCCTCCCCCTGCTTCCTTAACAGAGGGCATGGTACCCTGCCCTGTGGGAAGTCCAAGGCCCTCCCCCCTCCATCCCGGCCTAGGAAGGTGTGCATCCAAATGGACTAGGTTCCCAAAAAGATAATACATGCAGAAGAGATAAGTCCTAATGTCATTATTGATGGCTTCTCAGTCTGCCCCCTTGGCAGCCACATTCAGAGAGTCCGGTTTGATCATATGCTTGTTCAGTCCCAGTCCAGCTCGATTTGGTGAGCTCCCATTAGTTCAGGCACACTGTCTCAGTGGTGGACCAGCCCCTCAGGGTACTAACTTCCTTGCTCATCTTCTCCCACCTTCTGCTCTTCAACTGGACCTTGCGAGCTCAGTCCATTACTCTGATGTGAATGTGGTTCTCTGTCTCTATCTCCATCCATCGGACGAAATTTCTATGGTGATGATCAAGATATTCATCAATGTGACTATGGGACAAGGCTAGTTCAGGCACCCTCTCCTCTGCTGCCCAAGTACCTAGCTGGGGACATCCCCGTGGACACCTGGAATCCCCTCTAGAGTCAAGTATCTTGCCAATCCTAAAATGACTCCCTTAATGTAGATATCTTATTCCCTTCTCCAATATCCACCTTTCCTCTATCTCCACCCTCCCACTCCCCCAAGCTCTCCCCAGTCCTTCCCTTCTCCCTTCTCCTTCCCCC
>PVIU01011547.1:0-64192 GCA_004026605.1 Ondatra zibethicus
TACTAAACACGTGGATCGCTGTGGGGGTCAGAGTACTAAACACGTGGATCGCTGTGGGGGTCAGAGTACTAAACATGTGGATTGCTGTTGGGGTCAGCACCGGCAGCTTCAAACCTTTTTAGCACACATGCGTGTCTGCTATTTTCATAAACAGTCTCGATCCATCCAGTGTTGGACTTAACTGTTTTATCCAACACATACATTTTCCATGGGAGCTCAATTCTTTAAGAGTTTCTATTAAAGGATCATTGTTTTTACTGGGTAGTTCTACCTGGTTCTTCTTTTGGGAATAAGAGAAGGTATTTAAAAATCCTGGTGTGGCAAAGGCCTGCTTGTTGGGGCATCACGGAGCTGAGTCAGGTTCCTGATGTGTTTCTAGTGGTTCTTTCTGGGCAGCTTCAGCTGGCTGCTGAGTGCTGTCTGGCTGAAGCTCACTAGGACTTACATCAACATTGGATGTTTCTCTTCCACTCACCCTAAATGGTCCCTTGTCTGATTTCAATAGAGAAATTTCTTCTTCTTTGATATTTTAATTTTAAAATTTCACCTCTTGTCTACTCAAGAAGAATTTTCAAGGATTGTGGATCTGAGATTCTGCCTTTGCTAATGATGGCAATCTGGTATAAACCGCCTGGGCTGCAGCCCTCTGCTGGGTCCCCTCCTCCCCCGCACATGCTGACGCCACATCTTCTGACACTCATTGTGCAGATGACAGACGGGCTTTCCTAACATCTGCTCTTTCCTAAGAACTTTCGTATTCTGTTCATGGAGGCCAATTTAGGGGACAAAAGGGATTAACAGGAGGGGGAGGGTGAGAAACAAGCAGACAAGGCTTTGTGGGAAATGCTCAAACTTTTGTACTTACATGAAGATGTCTTTCTGAAGGCCAGTGCTATGAATACACACCAAGAGAAAAATGTTACTTTTAAGGGAAAAAAAAAAAACAAACATTTGTTTAGGGCTGGAGAGATGGCCTCTTCCAGAGGACCCTAGTTCGATTCCCAGCACCAACATAGTGGTTCATAAACATCTGTAACCCAATCTCAGGAATCCAGTTCCCTCTTTTGGTCTCTCCAGGCACCAGGCACCCAAGTGGTTCCCAGACACACATGCAAACAAAAGGCCCATATACATAAAAATGTTTATTTATAGACAACATAAAAGGTTTAAAAGATTGCCATGTGTGGATCTTTCCTCTGTAAAGAGCATGTCTCTTTAGCTTTTAGACAGGTTCCTTCAACAGAAAGTCTTGTCTTTCTCTGTTACAGAGATCAGGGTTTTCTTGGAGCAAATATCAACTAATTATATTTTCACTCTCTAGTCCATAGTCCCCTTATATAATCACTGCTGATGTGACTGGATTTGGAATCCACCAGGAGATCAGAAAAACACACCTCTTGGTGCGTCTTTGAAAGCATTTCCAGAGAAGATTAACTGTGTGTGCGCATCTATATGTGCATGTGTGTGTGCATGCATGCATGTACATCCTGACTGTGGGTGCCACCATCCTTGGGCTGGGGACTCAGATGGAATACAGGAGGAAAGAGCAGAGAATGCTAACCTTCCTCCTTCTCTGCAATAACCATGGAAACAGTGAGCAGAATGGAGCCTCCTTTAAGTCAGGTGTTTTGGTCAGAACGACACAGAGGTAATTGCTAAAGTAATGGACGTATGACCTTTTTATCCGTTCCTCTTTCATCTGCTAGGGAATGACAAGGGCAGCTCAGATCAGTCACAACAGTTTTAGAAGGTCCGCCAGAGGCCATCTCTGCCTAAAAATGCCTTCTGGCACTCTTAGAGTTTGCTGCCCTCTCACTGTGGTCTGTGAGGAGCCCATCTGGTTTATTCTCTGCTTTGTCTGTTGCTAGTTCCCGAACACTATCTCCAGTGAAGATTTGAAGTTTTCTATGGCATTTTAAGTCTCTTGGTCTCTTCATTATGTCAACCTGCCATGTCAACCTCTCCAAGTCAAACTGCCCTCTCTGTCTTTTGTCTCAAATTCACAAAGAATAGGGATTGTCTTGAATTCCTGAAAACATGCGTATGGTCTTTTTTTGTAGATGAACACTGGTCCTTTCCTAACTGGTGACCAAACTAAGAATGCTGGAAAGGAGAAGGCTGACAAAGGAGTCTCCAGCCAGATGCAGAGGGAGCACAAGATGAACGTGCTAATAAAGGTACCACCACGTGGCAAAGCATAAATAGAAATATGGGTTAATTTAAGTGTAAGAGTTAGCTAATAACAAGCTTGAGCTATTGGCTGAACATTTATTAGTAATATTAAGCCTTCAAGTCAATTGTTTGGGAAGCGGCCTCTGGGTATTTGGGAACAGGTGGGCAGGAGAGAAACATCTGTCTATAGCAGGTAGCTCTTAAATGTAAGCCACTCTCTGGACCCGTACAGTATTTGTTATCCAGTTCCTTTTTTTTTTTAATAGAAAAATACATCTACTTCTGAATTAGCTGTCCTCAAGCATATGAATTCTGAGATTAGGGTGTTTTCTATAGGATGCATGGCATTAGTTTATCTGTATCTAATCCCACACATTCCTTACTTATTTTCTGGGATGGGGTCTTACAGTGCTGCTCAGGCTTGTTGAGCACTGGCGGAGTGAGACCCCGCCTCAGTCTCTTGAGTAGCTAGGACTTAGGCAGGCAGGACCATGTCTGGGGTCTTTCTCACGTGATGATTCATCTCCAGATTACCTGCCACACATCATGAACAAGAAATGCCCTGTACAGTTAGATGTATTCCTCATGGAATAGTAATAAGAAAAGAATCTGTTCAAGTCCAATGCTGAGGAAAGGCATTTTCCAGTGGTTTCTGCCAGAGAATTGGTGAATGCGGAAGACTGCCTGTCCCTGCATAGGTGGCTCCGCTTATCTCGTGTGTGACTCTCTCAGCTGATGGAGTACATCTCCCCTCTACATCCCTGAACACCATCAGAATCCTTCGCATCTGAGTCTCCCTCACTGGGGGTGAGTCTCAGCAGCAATGACCCTACCCCTAGTTATCAGGAGCCAGTTTCTTGAACAGTGCTGTTTCTATCCAAAGACAGAAAGGCGCTTGGGACAGTTAAGTTAGAGAAAAGGTACAGGATGCAATGAACATGGTGATCCCATTACGGGGAAGGCCGCAAACGCGACTCCAGCCTTACCTGTAATCGTGCACCACTTTCCTTGCGTTCTCCAGCTGGTCGTTTGTTAGAAGGATGTTCCTAGGGTCCGTGACAGTGAAGAAGTGATTAGCCCGGCCGACGAAAGTGCTTTGGTCCCATCGAGGCTCCTTGATATTAATGTTGGGTGGCACTTCCCCAGACATCGTCCCGGATCCTGAAAAGGGAAAGACGAGGCAAGTGAGGTGACACTGTTATTACAAGCACGACATTTGGCAGCCATACTTAGCCTGTGTGTACAGACGGCTCAGTGGGTAAAGCTCTGACATGCCGGCATGGTTTCCTGAGCTCTGCTGCTGGAACCTACATCAAAGGTAGGTGAATCAACTCTGCAGACATGTCCTCTGACTTTCTCAGGAGCGCTACCGCATGCGCTTACCAGCTCCACTCTGCCCCATATGTCACATACACAACCCCTCTCTCTCACACACACAATAGCTAATTAATTTTTAAAAAACCACATAAAAATACCTCATAATATTTAAATCAGTTTTGACTTTGTGTTCGGTCACATTCATAGCTATCATGGGGTACATGCAGCCCCCAAGCTGCAAGTTGGAACCCCCTTTAAACCAAAGCAAGCTGTTCAAAAATCTCAATGAATCTCAACCAAATTTCAAGAATTTGCCACATCTCTCTCATTGTAAGTACATAGTATTTCATTATCCCTTTTCTGTAGGAAAGTCAACATTTTTCTACATAAGATAAAAACACAAAGCTTTAAAGTAACCAGGGCTGGAGGGATGGCTCCATCAGTAAACTGCCTGCCACACCCAAGTTCAGGTCCCGAGAACTCACTGCCGGTCAGTTTAGCCAAATGTGTTAGCTCCAGGCTCATCACCTCATGGAGAATGACAGAGGAAGCTACCTGATGTCAGCCCTGGCCTCCATCTGCACGTGCCTTTGAGCGAAGCAGTGGACATCAATGTTACCGCGTCCTGGTCTAACAAATGTCATCCCTGCTGGGAGTAACTGACGATGCACAAGAACATAAAACTAAAACTAATGATAACCAATGCTAGTGATTATAAAACTGAAAAAGAAGGCAGGTTCTTTCAGCCTGTCCAGTGCATAAACCACCAATCAAAAATTAAAAATCATCTCCATCAATTTACCAGAAACACGGAGGCAAGCAACACACCCTGACGGCCCCGCAAACACAGCTGCCGTCTTCCCTTCTGGCTCAAGAGCATTACTTTTTCCAGTGTTTGTTCACTTATTTCTGAGTCATTACTGCTCTTTTCAGAACTGCACTGGAGTGTTTTACTGCTTGTTTATGGTATGCTGAAAACCACAAGCTTATTATGCAAATAACAAAGAAATAAAATCTCCCCAGTCCAGCCTCCCTGTAACAATTATTACTGTCTTCAGAAATTCCTTTGCCAACAAGCTTTCCAAGTATAAAAGGTAACTTGATAGGCTATCTTTTAAATTTTATTGTAGAACTTCATACATGAATATATCCATTCCTTCTCAGTCTCTCCTGTGTCCCCTTCTACAACCCCCTCTTAAATTTATGACCTATTCTACAACTATATGTATATATAATGTGCTATATATAAACATACTGAGTCCAATTAGTGTTCCCCGTATGTTCATGGGTGTAGTGCTAACCACTTGGGTATGGGCAACCTATCATATGGTTCCCCCTGAAGAAAACTGATTCCTCCTTCAGCAGTTGTCGGGCATATCCAGCAGGCCCACTCCCACCCCCGCCCACCGGCTCTTACAATCTTCCCACCCTGTTCCAGGATGGTCATTTACATTTGCTTCATGAAGTCCTCCAGTGGCATCAGATCTCCACTCTGGACCCACCATGACCCTTTAGGGCTGTTCTGTTTTACTTCTCAACATTACACATAACACCACACCCTTGTCTGGGGCTCTCATCCCTCATCTCTGGCAATTTTCTCAGATAATCTCTGGCATTGGTGAGTCAAAGGGTCTGGTCACTTCACACAATCCACATCGGCTTCACAGAATTAGTTTTCTTCCACCTGCTTCTTCTCCTTCCCTTTTCTAACGCCAGGTCTACCCATAGCTTTCTTTAGCATTACACGAATTCTGAGGACCACTTAAGACATGAGATGCAAATGCTAGCCCGCCCTATAATTTGTCCTCTGTCAAAACCCCCAAATGACACGTCACTGACCACTGGATCAAAACTGGACATGCCAGTCAGGCACCCAAGCCTGACGCGGTTGTGTGGTGGAAGGAGAGAGTAAAATCCAGCTATTGATAAAATGGGCTGGGGCAGCAGATCCAGACACAGTGGGTGCAGCTACAAAGTGTCAACAGCTCCATCTGGATGATCCCATGCTGCCCTAGCTGGCAACCTTGTTTTGCATAGTCACAGATGCTCAGAAACTTTGCTGTCTGAAAGTTAAGAATGAAATCCCCCCTCCCCCTCCGGCACAGGGGTCGCTGGATTCTCAGGCCGGGCACAGGGCTTCATGTTGAGGACCTTCTGGACTCAGCATCCTAATCCCTCTCAACATGTGGTTTCCAAGGAAACAGGGATGTGAGTCCACTTCACAGGGCAAATGTCTTTGCCCAGTCATGGTTTGTGTCCATCATAATGCTGAAGCATTGAACTCCATGTTCTCCATAATGCTATGGTAGCCGTCATTTTCCGGCTAGGCTCGTAGACCCCACACAACTCCTCCGGTCATGATCTTCCTTACCTCAGCGAGCCAGGAAGTACACCACCATTAGACAAGAGCTCTGTCTCTACTGGCCTTTGCCTGACAAGGTTATAATATAATATAACATAACATATTATGTTATGAAACCACAGATAGTATGGAACCCTATATATAATGTTTTTTCTGTACATATATGCTTTGAATAAGGTTATTAAATTATTAAATTAGGCACAGCAAAAAGTTTACACTACCTAACAATGAACAATACACATGACAATAGGCTGCGTGGATGGGTTCTCTCTCAAATTATTTTGCTTTAAAAGTATTCCATATTTTGGGGCCACAGTTGATCATGGATCACTAATACATAAACAGGGACTAGTGGACATCAAAGGCTTTGTCACTGTGTGGAAACATGGATTATTTATAACCCACAAACAGTAAAATAAAGACTCCAGTTTTATGTAGGATAGCTTCCAGACTGCAGAGATGACCTGCAGATGAACCAAGGCATCTCAGCCACCTCTGTAACGGAGCAGAGTCAGGAATGTGGGTCCTGGGCCCTGAAGCCTGTCTGCATCTCAAGCCCGTCTGACCCGCCTTCAGTGTTTGGGGATGATGGTTCTTAAGGGATCCCTACTGCTTAGAAAATAATAATGGCTGGGCGGTGGTGGCGCACGCCTTTAATCCCAGCACTCGGGAGGCAGAGGCAGGCGGATCTCTGTGAGTTCGAGGCCAACCTGGTCTACAAGAGGTAGTTCCAGTACAGGCTCCAAAGCCACAGAAAAACCCTGTCTCGAAAAAAAAAAAGAAAATAATGATAATAATAATAGCAATAATAATGTTGATGATAACTGTAAGAGATGACAATTGAAGATGGAAAGGACGGTCACAAAGTCTAGAGACTCTCACAAGTAAAGATGGCGGCGTATCCCATCAAAGGCTCCCTGCTCAGTTCATCCTGACAAAGACAGCGGTGACGACAGGCTCTAAACCACAGGATACATCATGTGCAGAGCTTTAAACACACAAACAGGCCTTCTAGAGAGGCTCACACTCTAGGTCTGGATGAGGCTGGCTGAACAAGTGACCCTGCAGGTGCTCTGGGCACAGATCTCCAGCTTGATGGGCAGGCACCGACCATGCTCTATGTGGGGCTGTCCCACTGATGCTTCCTCCCTCCCTCCCTGTGAAATCCTTCAGGTGAGAGCAGACTGTGATGTTCCCCGGGGCACCCAGGATGCCTGATTTTTCTCTGAAGCATTTTTTTCTCCTTTATGCTTAACAACAAGGCAAAAATTTAAATGTAGCTTTCACAGAAGTCAGCTCTGAACAACAAACCATGGGCGATGTGTTAAGTACAGGCAACGTTTTGGCTAAATTGTCACCAACATGATGTCACTATAACAGAACGGATACTTTCTGGTAGATTGCAAAAGAACTATACAGGATCTCACAAAGGAGTCATCTACAAGTTCACTGCACAGACCAGGAAACTGAGACTCAAGGAAAGGAAATAGCCTGTCCCCTGAAATGGCTGAAAGTGAGAGGGGACCCCAGGATGCTGGCCAGCAGCATTACTTTTCCTCACCAGTCTCTTTAGCTATTTTAAAGGATAAAACCAGTTAATGTCTATAGAGCACTGGTGTCTCTGAGGTCCCCTTTTCCCTTTAAACAAGAACTTGTCGACTGCACTGGGCTTCCTCTGACATCATGACCTCATAGGATACAGCCCAATGGAGACACAGGAATGCTGCAGAGGCCTCACCTAGTGTCCCCTCTAAGGGACAAAGATGGACTAGAAGTGAACATTTTTTTTGTTTCTATTAGACACAGGGATGACTGTGGACGCCTAAGAGCACGTGCTCTCCCGTCAGGCCAGTGCTGGAGTAAGCCAGCTCTTTTCCCTTAACAGCGGTTCCCTTTCCACAGAGTACGGAAACATTCTAAGATGCCACTCCCAACCCACAGAGTAAGGGAGGAAGCAGGGCAGCTTTGCCTGAACAGTGACTTTCACACTCTAGGTTAATCTGTCAAACCTCAGAAACCACAAAGCCCCAATGGATGGCCTTGTCCTTATGGGCAAAAGAATGGCCTCCTAAGATGGGTACAGCCTGGTCTCCAGGAGCGGAGAAAATGCTGTATTCATGGTTTAGGACTTTGTTGGGGGGGGAGGTTTCAGCCCTGAGACCGATTATCTAAGGAAGTCCAGAGTCACAACAGGAGCTGGATAAATGAACACAATTATAAGCTGTAGTTGAAGTGAGGCCGGAAAAGCAGAGGAACCCGTCCCAGTGCCTCCGGGGGGGGGGAAGCTAACCCCAGTCAGGCTTCTGACCTCTAGCACACTAGGAGAATAAATAAATAAAGCTGTACGAAATGTGTGGTTTGCTAGCGGGGCAAAGGGAACAAACAGAGCTCCAGTCCCTTACTGTGAGTTCAAGTAGCTCTCTACCGGCATAAACTGGATGCAGTAGCCAGCGCTTCCCACTCCCAGAAAGACTAACCAGCAACGCCACATCAGCATCCTGACAGGCAAGGCTGATACCAAGCCAGATAAAATTTAATTATTTACTACGGTCAATTATGCAACCCCCCTTTTAGGTATTAATTTCCTCCAGGCATAGCTTTCACTTTCTCCACTTGCATTTTCTCCAGGAACTGGTTTTTATAACAAGCCTTCCTGCCTCTTCCCCCACCCCTGCACCCACCCTGACTCCGAAGTTCACCTGGGTCAGTCATGGGCAGGAACAGCTGTTCTTGTACTTGGTACCCAGGAGCAATGTGTGTGTCAGCTGGAGGAGGGGAGGAAGACGCAAAGCTGAGATGACGCCTGGGCCAGCTTCACTCTGGGTACAGTGGGCTAAGAAAGGGGGCTGCTGCGAGGGATTGTGGGCATTTCTCCTTCCTCCTGCCCATTTGGTCAGACTACAGCAGCATTATAACCACCAGCTGGACGTTGGCACAGGGTACCCGGGTTAACGGCCCGAGTGACAAGCAGAGATAGGCTGCAGGGGCATCCGCCTTGCTTGCTTGATACTGACTGGTCAGCCTGACTGGGAATGCCACACACACACCTTTGAAGAAGTGAGGTGTGGGGAGCAGGATATGGGTGGGGTGTGTGAGGTAACAGGGATGGACTTGGATTCCTGAACGTTTGGTTAACATGTAGAGAGAAGCTGTCCAATGGCTGTGGTCATAGACTTGTCCTGAAGGTTGAAACTGGGCGAAGTTCAAACTACTTATTAGAGAAGTATTCTTGAGCCAGGAAATAAGCGGTTCCTGATGATCAGTGGTACTGGTTCTCCAACAGATGAGTCAACTGGGAGAGGCTGGTGCCTGCCTGCAGTGGTAGAGTTGTTGCTTGGCCTCATGCTGATACTGGCGATAGCATGGATGGTTATGGGGCTACAGATAGGTCAAGATGTTGGAGGAGATGCACACTTTTCAAACTGCAGACGGAGGCAGAGATAATGAAAAATGCCATCTCTCAAAAGAATAGACTGTATGCAATCCCAGAGAACGTGCAAGAACATCTCAGCTTTGATACACTGGAGAAAACTGAAAGGTGCCCAGAGAGACAGGAAACAACGGGCTGGGTATACATTCTCTTTGCCACACCTACCTGAGGCTCTGACAGTTCAGGCTGCTAAAATGAATCCCTCTAGACAGCCAGCAAGGGTACAAGAACCTTAGGGAAATGAGCACACTCCGTGCCTGTGGCACTCAAGGCAGCAGGCAGAGGAGGCATCCGCGGCATCGTTGGCTGACCTGAGGGCTAAGGACGGCGAGCACAAAGGGTTCAATATACCACACTGGCAAATTTCTCATGTTTTTCACGGTCTGAAGAAATCCTGGGACAGGGAAGCAGTGATGCAACCATGCTAGCTGGCCTGCAGTAGCAGAATGACAGGGGCAAGAGGGCTGGCTCACTGTGCATTTCAAAAGCCGAGCTATAACTTCTGGAGTTTTGGTCAGTGGGGGGCGAATTTTGACTTGAGTTTATTCCGCTGATGCACGACTCCATTAGTTAATTGAGATACTAATTCTTACTTACTAAAGGACCTTTTCTAAAGTGATTTTAATCCTTAGATAGAGCACCTTGGCTTTTAAAAACACCTGTTTTTATAAGAGAAAAAAAGGTGAGATTTAAAGCTATTTTCTGTAGTTTACTAAGAAGCAAAGTGAATTCAAGCCATTTGCCTGTGAATAACCATTACCTTTTACTAGACAGTCTCACAGACAATTTAGGATGTCAGCTACTAGGAACATTAATAATTATAGCATCATGCTGCTTTTAGAACTGGAATTACAGATCGTTGTGAGCTGCCATGTGGGTGCTGAGAATTGAACCCGGGTCTTCTGCAAGAGCAATAAGTTGTAGGAGGCATAGAGGCTCTTGTGCTCGCAGACAAGCAGAAGAGACCCAGGAATGTTAAATATGCAGCGTTGTCTCTTCAAAGGAAGAGACACATAACCTGTATTCTGCCCAGAAGGCTGTGAGTGGAGATGGCTTATAGCCTGGCGACCTTTGCACTATCTGTATGACCAAGACCACACCAACTTCTTCCCCAGACCCTTCGGTAGTCAATCTATAGCACTTTACAGAGGCTGCCACATATACTTTACAAAGAATTCTGATGTAGTCATGTCTTAAGCTTTATTGTGCACATGGGACTGAGTTAATTATTACTAGGAAACTTTCCCCCAAAGTTGTGCTGTGCTTTAATATGCCTAAAATAAACTACCAGGGGTCAAACTCTCAAAGTTTGAACCAACACCGGCTACAGAGTCAGGCCGAACTGGAGTACTTCCTTTTAGCTCCACTCAGACAGATACTCTGTCGGCTCTACTGTGTGCAAGGACACCCAAAATAAATGCTCTTAGCCACAGAGGCAACTAATTTAATCATTTTTTCTATTTTGTTATGCTTATCCATTTTGCACAAGTGTGTATGTGAATGTGCATGCACAAACATGCACATGGGAGTCATGGTGCACAGGTCAGAGGACAACTTGCAGGAGTTTATAGCGGTCTATTATTTGTGTTTTTAATAGATAAAGCTTGCCTGAAGATTAGTGCAAAGCAGCCACACTAGTCAGCCATACAGGCCAAGCAGTGGTTGCACACACCTTTAATCCCAGAAGCCACACTAGTTAGTCACAGAGGCCAGGCAGTGGTGGTGCATGACTTTTTTTTGGGGGGGGGTGGAGAGGGAAGGATTTATTTGACTTATACCTCTTGGTGTATGACTTTAATCCCAGCACTAGAGAGGAATATAAAACAGGAGAAGACAGGTCTTACCCTCAGTCTCAACCTGAGGATTTGTGGAGGCAGGATCGCCCATTTTCAGTCTGAGGTAGAGGTAAGAGCCAGTGGCTGGCTGTTTTGCTTTTCTGATCTTCAGGTTGAACCTCAATATCTGTCTTTGGGTTTTTATTATTTGTAGTACAGGAGTTGGTTCTCCTGAAGGTGGAGATCCCCGGGACTAACTCAGGCTAAACACTAGGTACCTGTTTGTCATTGTGCCAGACCTCAAAACAGCTTTCAAAGGGGACAGGAACTCTCAGTTCTAACATTTAATCTCTTAGCAAAGGTTCATGGAGCCTCATCAAAACACATTTCTCCAGTCTTTGTAGACATTCATTAACAAACACAATTAACAAATGCAACCAGTGCCCACTGAGGCTTTTCACTGGCCTAGGCTTGTTTCCAAAGTTCTTAACATGCAAAACATCAAGTTGAAAAGTACACATATTATAACGGAAACCATCCTACATTCATCTCTTCCAATGTGCATGCAGAGACCCTTCACACGGCATGCTCACTAGACCGAGCCTCATCCAAGCTCGCCGAAAAGTCGTCGTGAGACCACTAACCCAGGAAACCATGTTTGAGACTGGGACAGCGTTGACTGGTGTCTGAATCCACACACACACAGAAACACTCACCCTGTCGATGGGCTCATCCTGTTTTAAAATTCACAACAGCCAAGTCACCCGCAAGCCAGACTGAGGGGCACAAAGAAAACTCTACATCTGCGGCATGTTCTATGGTGAGGCCAACAGCTGGGTCAGCTCCCTCCCAGCATCAGCCAACGGAAACTGAAACAATGATTGAGCTAACTTGCATCTGGCACTTAGAAACCTGTTTTTCACCATTTCTGTCTGGCTACTCTAGCCAAAGAATTATAATTAGTCTATAAATTATTCTTACTTGACAACAAGAAAATATCAAAGAACAACACTCCTCATCCAACCTGACCATAATGTTTCTTTAGATGTTACAGCCCCTGCGGCCTCCAAGTATCTCCAAGTATCCCTGAGGACTAGTGGACAATTACAGAGACCACCTCAAGAGAAGTGGTTACTGAAAGAATTAGTGACCATTTGGGCACTCACCTGGCTCTAAAATTAGATCCCTTAGGAATGTCAAGTAATTTTTGTATCTGCAGCCCTGGCAGGAAGGAATCTATAATGTAAACACTCCACCTTCCAACTCACCAGCTTGTGGCCAGGAAAGTTCATTTGTCTCAGCCACTGTCTTTCCTGTTCTTAGCTTCACTGGGTAACGGGGGACCCATACTCCTCATGTTTACAACAGAACATGTCCTAATCTTCATGAGCAATTCTCTGAGAATACCACTGCCTCCCCTCTAGGGAAGCACCTGCCTGACACCATACTGGCAGTATGCAGCTGGGCGCCCTGGGGTACTTCCTTCACACATCCCTTCCACGACTCCAGGTTAAGTTTGTTAAGATGGGGTGCTGTCAACTGGTGGGATGTGCATGAGAACTTCTGCTTGTAGGCTAACAAATCTGAGCTCAAATCTCAGCTCTGCCAATGGCTTGCCAACTATATGCTAGTCAACATTTTCAAAATCTTTGTAAACATTTCTTGCTTGATATTGTTTATGCTGGTTGTAATTCTAATTTTTATACTTGATATTTGTTCTTATTGTATATAGTTTTGTATTAGGCTTAGAATTCTCTTATTGGACACAAGGGGAGGTACTATGGGAACTCCTTCAGCCAATGGCCTTTGAGATGCTAGCCCACTTTGGGCGTGGTCTTGGGTATTATGTATGCAGAGATAGGGGCATGGGCAAGCCCCTTGGCTGCTGGATTGGGTTCCTGTTCCCTGTTCGTGCAGAGGACTGCTGATTTGTGAGTCTACCCCTAAGTAAAGAGACCTTTATTATATTCCATTCTGAGCTAGTGTGGGACCACCTACAATTTACTCTAAAAACTGTTCTCACAGCACCCTCTCCCCCATCTAAGCCTTGGAGCCATTACCTCTTGCTGTTGGGAGCTATACATCCCTGGCCTCTTGACTTTCTTTGCCTGCAGCTGCTCTGAGCAGGAGGCCTCGCCTGCAGCTGCTCTGAGCACAAGACCCTGATGGCAGGCTGATGAGTCTGTAACTGAAAGATTCCAAGAGCTGGGCGTGGCTAAGGATCCCTATATAAGCTGCCCCAGAGCACAATAAAGTTTGGCATTTGGCATTCTTGTATCAAGGATGATCTGTGTTCCCGTGTCTCTCTGCCTGTCTCCGTCTCTCTCTGTATGTCTCTGTCTCTGTGTTTGCCGTATGTTTTTAAGTCTCCAGGCTTAGTTCCCGGCTCACGGACTGTCCTATAGCGCAGCCATTACCTCCTGTGGCAGGAAAGCAGTTCACAAACTCAGCAGTGCCCCAATGTGAATCTAAGTCACCTGCTGCCAGGATCTCTGCTCCCTTGAGAACCACCTGTGACCAGGGACCACATCACCTTAGAATGTGACCGGGAAGAGCTGAGGTAAACCTAGTTTGTCAGATGACCCAGAGTTAAGACTTTTAGGCCTGAGCTAGAGCAGTCTAAATATTTCAGTGATGCCCTATCTTGTGCCTGTTGTTACTGGCGTATTTTTCCAGGCTGCTTTCCGCCTAGGGAGGACAGTTTATGTAATGACCTAAATGACTGAGAATCGAATCAACCCCGATAGCTTACAGAATGAGAGCCTCACCAAGTGAACATGACTTGGATTCTCTAACCCCACAAAGCGGGAATTAGTTTTCACCCTAAATCTCACTTTTCTAATGAAGAAACTGGACAAGCAGTCTAGTTCACAGGGGTTGGTAGCATCACCAAGTAGAGGGCTATGTTGACCTCATAATCGGAAGTCACCGAAGGCAGGGGCCACTGAGCGAGCCATGCTGGAGGGCGGAAGTTGTTGTCCTCACTGGTGGCTGCTGGTGGAGAATGGAGCACGGCGGCTCCAGCTTCCCAAAGATCTTCACAAATGTCTAAGCAAAAGAAACTTTCATGAAAAGAAACCGAATTCCAAACTTTGAGATACATGCCAAAACAGGTTTGATTACTGGTTTAAAAAAAAAGTGTTCTCTGAAATTTCATAGAAAATAAACAGGGAGTGAACTTTCTCAGAGAATCGGAGACAAACCTTTAAGCCTGGCTAAAGATTAACAACAGCAATCATATTACTGAACTGGAAAGCAGGTTGTTGGTTAAAAACTGTTGTTCTTTGGGGGACGTTAAGCAAAGGTCCAGGGCTGGGGACATAGCTCAGTGGCTGAGCACTTGCTCTGGCTTCATTCCCAGCACTGGAGATAAAGGCGGAGCTCCTTGTTCAGTTGGCTCCTTTGGGGCTGGGCAGGTGTGAAATAGCCTAATAGGGCTACTGTGACCCACTGTCTGGGGGTTCCTCAGGTTCCAACACGGGGCTATCCATGCCGCATTAGACTGCTAAATCCTCATGGCCTCCTGAGGTATCTTCCCATGTTCACGGCGACAGCCTGGGCGATTCTGTCTTTACCACAGTTTTGGATGTACGAAGTGATCTGTCTGCAATGGACAATAACGCTAAACTAACGCCAACTATTTACTAATTTCTGTTTGGCTTTTAGCCAGTTACCTGTGCCCGCACCTTCCCCCCACCCCACCCAGTGGTCCTTTCTTATGGTCATGGTCATTCAGGAGATTAAATCATAGATAAGAAAGTTAGGTTTTGTGTAAAGAATTATACTAGTTTGAAGAGCACGGTGAGATGCCTCAGTGGTTAAGAGCACTTACTGCTCTTCCAGAGGACTTGGGTTCAGTTCTCAGCACCCACCCATATCAGGTGGCTCATAACTGCCTGCAACTTGCACATAATCTCATGCAGCCACACACACATATACATAAAATTAATAATAACAATAATAATTTTTTAATAAGATCATGTCCAGTTGTCATGGATTTGTGCTGCAAATCCATTTCTTTGCTTTCAAGAACAGTGCTGGATGCAAATGTGGGCCCTGCTGCTCTGCCCCCAACCCCCCCATGTAGATCTGTCTGCTGGCACTCAGGTGACAAGACAACGTTGTTCATGTTCCAGTCCTCAAGAGCAACTCTGAGCCTGGGTTGTTTAAGCAGTCATCTAGAATAGGGTGAAAATATACCCAATTAAAAAAATCTATTGATTTCTACTTGAGATAACTTCACTACCCCCCCCCCCCCCGCCAAAATGCTAAAACACTACCCAACCATTAACAGAATATTTTGGACCTATTCAGTCAAATGATTTATTATTCAAAAAGAATCACCTTGGGGTTGGGAGTGAGTTTAACTCAGCGGTAGAGTGCTTGTTTAGCAAACACAAGGCCCTTGATTTGGTCCTTAGGCCGGGGGTGGGGGATCAACTCACAGATTATATATACCAAAGTCTATGAAATGTTACAGATTAATAGTATCAACTAAAGAATAAGTTTGATAAGTTTGGACTTTATACAGATGAAGTACCTGGGCATACGTACACACACACCCAATAAGTAATATATAAACTTCCACACTGATAGATTCCTAACAAAGAATTTTTACTTTCTAATGAATAGCTACAAAAACAAACAAACAAAAGAGAAAAAAACAGACTTCTTACTTTGAACTCCAAACCATCTATTGGCCTATCTACAATTCTACACAGCTAAAGGCACCTTGCTCACACAGCTAAGGCTGCCATTTCTGTAGCGATAGATACTTTGTTTCATTCTCAGGCATCAGAAAGCAATAGTCACAAGGTGGGGACTTGAGAGAGTCAAGCTGTCAAGAACACTTGCAACTCTTTCAAAGGACCTGGGTTTGGTTCCTATCTCCGACATCTGGCAGCTTGCAAAGGTGGGCAACCCCAGTTCCAGGGGATCTAATGCCCTCTTCTGGCCTCACACACACACACACACACACACACACACACACACACACAGAGACAGAGATACACACACACAGAGACAGAGATACACACACACACACAGAGACAGAGAGACAGAGATACACAGACACAGAGAGAGACAGAGATACATAGACACACACACAGATACACACACAGAGAGAGATACACAGACACACACACAACTTTCTGAGTCATTATGGCCTTGCTGTCTTCACAGCTTTCTTTGCAGGAAGTTAGGAGGGGCGAGAGAATGTTCCTCTCAGCCAGTAGCTTTTGTTGCATATTCTGGGGGTTTTCACCAAACTTTTACAGAAAACTAAATGCACTCTCTACATTTTACAGACCTTTGGCTGCACCCCACACTTAACCCTTGACTACACTGATGAAGCAATTTCTTATCAGAGCTGGGTGGGAACTGACAAACTCTTCCCAAACACTGTCATTTCTCAGAACAGGGCAACTACAGTCCTGAGGGAGAGGAAGAGGCCTTGAGGTCCAGGGACTTCCTGCCAAAGTTCCATTTGTTCCCCAAACAGCTCTCCCTTGCAAGCCTGAGTCTAACATTGTAAGAGCCACAAAGTCCCCTTATTTACCTGTGTGCCTGCCCCCTCCTCTGCCTGGAAAATGGACAGAGAGAAAAATCTAGGCAGTGGTTCTCAACCTTCCTAATGCTGTGACACCCTCATGTTGTGGTGACCCCAACCATAAAATTATTTCGTTGCTATTTCATAACTGTAGTTTTGCTACTGTTATGAATCATAAAGTAACTATCTGATACGCAGCCCTCTGTGCGACCCATAAATTGAGAACAGCTAATCTGCTAATCTCATTTGCTGCATCTTCTTTGAATGCAAACGAGGGATCAGGAGTGTGAGAAAACTGTAAAGAAAGGGTCCCAGGTAAGTGCCCAAACTGCAGGCTTTTCCAGGAGGTCTCTCAACAAATCTTCACTGAGAGCATACTAGTAGAAACTACATAGACTCGGATTGCCTTGCTCTTCCCCTGGCCAGCTGTGACACTTTAGGCGAGTCACTCAACTTCTGAACCTCAATTTTCAAATCTGGATTATGGAGAGAATATCCAGGATTTGGCAGCACTGGATGAACACAAAAGTCAGAGATCTAACCCAGTAGGCACAGACCTTAGTGCGGTTATTAATTATTCTGGGGCGGCTGGACCTGCGATGCTCTACATGATGTGGGAGCTGAGAGTGCAGGTCCCACAGATCTGCCTGGGACACTTCGGTCCCCTGAAGAGATTATGAGCTGGAGGGCGGCCACCAGGTGGTCTCCTGGCCGACCCCCGGGTCCCAGCGTCTAGGAGCCACCTGGTCACCTGGCAATTGCGCGCGTCCATCCTCGTGGAGCCCGTCCCCCGGCAGCCATCTTGGCCGCCTGCACCCAGCAAGTTTCGTCACGCGGTGGCTAGGGACGCGTGGCAGGATGCGTAATATGCCCTCCTATGGGGGGAAGGTGAGACCAGCTCCATGCGGGGCCTCCCTAGCCACAGGCGGGAGCCGAGGGCCCACGAGATCCCCGGGCGTAGGGCACCCGCCCCAGGTATCCCTAGCGCGCGTAGCGGACCCTATTGGGTCCCACGCGGAACCCGAGACCGAGCCAGCCCGCGCGCCCCGCAGCCCGCCCCCCCGTCACTCACCGCCTCCCCGGCAGCTACCCGCACCGCTCAGTCCCGCTCGGCGCCGCCTCCCGCTGCCGGAAGCGCCACGGTCCCGCGCGCCGCCCCCAGGAGCGCGGCCCCGACGCGCGCTCACGACGCGCGGCCCCGCCCAGAGGCTCCTGCCTCTGCCTCGGTGTCACTTGCTGCCTAGGCTGCTGAGCTCCGCGGTCTGTGCACGCCTCTCGTGCTCGCGCATTCGCTTCTGGCCCCGCTAGGAACGCCCAAGTTCATCCTCGCCGCGCGGTGTGGCCCAGGTCAATCCCACTGTAGTTCAGTTTGATTTCCCTTAGGAAACCACCCTACACTTTTATCTACTAGAGCAAGTCCAATAACCCGCTCCTTCTTTCGTTTGGGTCACTGTTTCTTCGTTCGACACTGTCGCTATAAGGAAACTTAGATGATAAAAGTGCCACCACCTTCGAAAGAGTCACTGGCTGCTGGACTGAGACCTGACCATAGGGAACATGCAGACCAGAGGCCTTTTCTGGATTTCTGGAGGCTACTGAGCTTAGTCAGGTGGAAATGTTGGTGGCAGACCTCCTTCGACTAAGAGGAGGAATATATTGAATCCTGGACACCCTCCCCTTTCTCTCTCTCTCTCTCTCTCTCTCTCTCCCTCTCCTCCCTCTTCTCTCTCTTTCTGTGTGTGTGTGTGTTCCTAACCAAGCAAGGTGACTGTAAAATGTATATGAGAAAAAAGAGATGGAAACAGCTGAAGGAGTAGATTGTCCTCCAGTTCCAAAATTTGGCACAGATCAATGGTAAAGAAGGGAGGAAGTGTGTTTGTACCAGGATCAATGAGGAGCTCCAGTCAACCACATGCCACCCCCCCCCCCCGTGGAGAGATGGGAAAGGGATCACACTCCTGGCAGGAGCTTCTGCTTGCAAGGCTGGTCTGAGAAGTCCTTAATAACACTGTAAAGAAAAGCAGTGTTCCTTCTGAGTGTGGAGGGCAGAGGGGTGATGTGACCAAGCCAACCCATCAAATTAGCTGCCAGTGGGTATGAAAGAGCTGCTGCCTTGGAGCCTGCTGAACACCACATGACCCTCTGCTTCAAGCTCTCCTTGCCCTGACTTCCCCAGTGTGATGGACTGTGCTTTTGAACTGTGTTCTAAAATAAACCTTGCTCCCCTGGGTTGCTTGTGTCAGAATGTTAATCACAACAACAGAAAAAGAAACCAAGACAGTTCCCACATTAAAAGCTGGTCTAAATCAAGAAGGCAGTTTGTCTGTGGCTGCATTGGCCCATTGTACTATACTCACTGAACATGTCCCTTCCTACTTAGTACTGGTTTGTGTGACTTCTTTTACTGCCCACCAATTCCCCACCAAAAGATGTAGCTCCTGAATATGCTGTATCACAAGGCAAAAGTTAAGTATTTGCTCAATCAATATACAGTGATCAGGGGACTTCCTGCCTTAGCCAACATAAAACTAACTCAATTGCCGGTGAATTCATAAACCAAACATGGAAAATAAAGCTCTGGGCAATATTCCATGGACATTTAGAATGGTATTCATTGTTCTCAGAACTCCTGTCTATCCTTAATCTGATTATAAAATGGATTAAAAAAGGATTGTGAAGGAAAACAAAGGCCCAATTCCTGACTAGTTTTATGTCAAGTTGACACAATCTACAGTCGTCAAAGATGAGGGAGCCTCAATTGAGAAAATACCCCTATAAAATTAGGCTGTAGGCAAGCCTGTGGGATATTTTCTTAATTAGTGATTGTTATTGGCGGGCCCTACCCATTGTGGGTATTATCATCCCTGGGCCAATGGTCCTGGGTTCTATAAGAAAGCAGGCTGAGCAAGCCATGAAGAGAAAACCAATAAGCAGCATTCCTCCATGGCCTCTGCATCATCTCCTGTCTCCAGGTCCTTGCCTTGTTTGAGTTCCTGTAGTAATTTCCTTTGATGATGAATAGTGATGTGGAAGTGTAAGCCAAATAGACGCTTTCCTCCCCACGTTCCTTTAGTCAAGCTGTTTCATCACAGCAACAATAACCCTACTAAGACATCCCCCCCCCTCCCCGCCGCCCAGCAAAGCACAAAAAAACCTTCCAAAGAGCTAGTGGGCAAAAGGAGAGAAGGCAAACAAGTATTTAAGACAAATGGTATTAAGCAAGTAAAAACTTGGCAACTGTAGAATTTCTAACTTGACATCTTTGCAACAGTATCTGTCACTACTGGTATGCAAGCCAGATAGGGGCCACCAGGTTGGCTGCAGAGCAGAAGGCATAATAGATAGATACAACCCCACTAGTTTTCTGTTGCTATAGTAACCACATATCATAACTCCAAATCCCCAGGCTGTACAACAGTAACAGTGTGCTCTACTACTAAGTCCATGGCTGGCTGTGTGTTTCTGCTTCTTTGAACTGTTTTCCGCTAGCTTACTTTATCCCTAGATGGCTAGGGACTTTTCTCATCTCTGCATCTGAGGCCTTAGCTAGAGCAGTTGACTGCCTTTGCTCTGTTCCAGTTTCTTTTCTTGCATGGACAATCCTGGGCATGTTTGTATAGCAAAGGACCAGATGGCAGGGAAGACAGAAGAGGCTACTTGCACTTCTGCTGCAGTCTGTGGGTCCAAGCAAGCAATGAAAAGATCACACTCATACCAAGCAACATTGTGAAGATGAAGAATTGGGTGTCCCCCAAATCCTGTTGTAATGGATGTTTTCTTTTTCCGGTCCCAGTGGCCACTTCCCAAGTAATTGACTTAGAGGCTTAGTATTACTTATAAATACTCTATAGCTCTATAGTCTATAGCTCAGGCTTGTTGCTAGATAACTCTTACATTTTACATTAACCCATACTCCTTATTTATGCTCTGCCATGTGGCGGTACCTTTATTAGCATGGTATGGTCATCTTCTGTGTCTGGCTTCTTCTGTATCTGGCTGGCAACTCTTTTTTTCTGTTTTGTTTTTTGTTTTTTTGAGACAGGGTTTCTCTGTCTAACCTTGGAGCCTGTCTTGGAACTTGCTCTGTAGACCAGGCTGGCCTCAAACTCACAGAGATTTGCCAGCCTCTGCCTCCCAAGTGCTGGGATTAAAGGCATGTGTCACCACCGCCCGGCTGGCTGGCAACTCTTGACTCTGCCCTTCTTCTTCTCCAACATTCTCAGTTTGGCTCTCCACCTAACCTTATTCTGATCAGATATTGGCCAGTCAGCTCATTTATTAAGCTAATCACAGCGGCAAATCTTCCTAGTATACAAATGGATTATTCCACAACATCCTGGCATATATGTCTTTGCCCTTTCAGCACCTTGATTCTTCTGGGGATAGACCCTCCTCCCTCCTTCCATTTTATCTGGTCAGATGATCTCTTATGGGACTTTCTCCTCTCAGATCAGCCTCAGCTGCAGGTATATGACCCATGCTGGGGCGAAAAAGACTCCTGGCCTGAATTTATATTAAATACTGTGAAAGACACCAATCCTCTCCAGTCCCTCTGCCACACATGAACACAGACTGAAGGTGCTAAGCTGAGAGGATCTGAATCAAGGGAGACAAGCTGCCTATTTTGTCAGTCAGAAGTGAACATGTTGAAAGATTAAGAGAGAGATCAGATGTCACGTCAAACCTTGGGCCTAGCCAATCCTGAAACTAGATCTATCCCTGGGCTTCTGGTTCTAGGGACAAGACATTTGTCCCTCCCCACCACGTGTCTGTCTTTTGAGTTGGATTTCCAGCCCTAGTTGACTTGGGATTCATGGTAAAATCTGAGGTGAATAGAACTGAATTTGAAAAAGTAGAAGGCATAGGTGGACAAAGGAGGAAGGAATGAGAGGGGGCATTGGAAGAGGAAGTGGCATCCCCAGTGCTTTCAGCATCGTTTTAAATGGATAGGCCTTGTTGTTTGTTTGGTTTTCCCCAGAAATAGCTTTTGAGGGACTAAACCGCCTGTGCTTGGTATTGAAACAGAATGCTTGGGGAGTTTTGCTTTCTAGCACTGCTGAGGGCTGTGAAAACTTTGCATTTGAATGGACTTTGAGCCATTCAGGGCACAGCTTGAACAAAGCAGCAATGAAGTCAGCAAAAGTGAGGGCACATTTCTGAGCATCATAAAGTTTAGTGATCTGAGTGAAGGTGTTGCTGAACATAGTGCAGTGTCAAGGTTTCAGGGTGTGGTCACTCATTGAGAATCAGCTCTATACTTTTTGTGAACGAAGCCTTCCGTGAACACTTTCAATTCTGGCTTACATAGTCCAAGATATTTTTGATAATAAAAGAAATATATAATCATATAACCTTGATGTCCTAGTAAGGGTTACTATTGCTGTGATGAAATGCCATGACCAAACACAACTTGGGGAGAAAAGGATTTATTTCACTTATACCTCCATATCTCTGTTCATCAAGCAGTCAGGACAGGAACTCAAGCAGGGCAGGGACTGATACAGAGGCCATGGAGGAGTGCTACTTATTGGCTTGCTCCTCATGGCTTGCTCACCTACTTTCTTGTAGAACCCAGAACCTTCCCACATCAATCACTAATTTAAAAAACGCCCTACAAGCTTGCCTAAAGCCAAATTTTATGGAGGCTTTTCTCAATTGAGGATCCCTTCTCTCCGATGGCTGTTGCTTATGTCAAGCTCACGAAACTAGCCGGCACACTAGAGAGGCATGGGAAGACCACAGGTGCCCAGGACCTCCCAGAATCTCCCTGGAAGAGCACAGGTGCACAGGACCTCCCAGAATCTCCCTGTTAAGAGTTTTAGGATCTTTCTGTAAACTAAAGCCACACCTATGTTAGGATTCCACATGAAACCGGCTGGCTGGTTAGAAGTTGGTAATTGCACAGAGTTGGAATGTTACAGAAACAGACCCTAATTAACTTTAGTCCCATTAAATTAGCCACTCATTAGCCATAGCAAGTAAAACCTTTCAGAATATAAAGGCAAGAACACTCAGATGGTTGCTGAGGCCAATAGCAGAGGCTTCCCTACCTTGCTGGAACTATCTAACTGATGTTTCCATCGATGTGTTTGAAAAATGCTCAGGCTATCTTTTTTTCTGTAGTTGTCAGAAAAATCTTGAAACAGTCTCCACATTGGAATGTGTTATTTGGGGCAAACTGTCTGTGTTTCTAGGCCATGGGTGCTCATATTTGGCTCAAAAAATGAACTACCTCTTATTTCTTTTAAGGTAAGGGCTGCACTTAAAAAAGTAATTAATTAGTTTAAAATTTATGTGTATGGGTGTGTGCCTGCACAAATGTATGGCACCACGTGTATGCAGGTACTTACAGAGGTCAGAAGAAGGTGTCAGATTCCCTGAAGCGGGAGTTGAAAGCTGTTGTGAGTTGCTCAGTATGGGTGCTGGGAACCAAATTCAGGCCCTCTGCAAAAACAGTTCACATTCTTAACAGGTGAGCTCAGAGAATGGTGATTTTTCATTATTATTATTACACTTCCTTCCAATATTTCCTTTTCTAACCCTTCAAACTTCTGTTCACTCTGTCTGAATATTATCACCTCTAGACAGCTATGGCCTGTTCTGTTCACTCTGTCTGAATATCCCATCTAGACAGCATGGTGCCTGCTGTGGTTTGAGTGTGAACTGCCCTGTTAGGTAGGCTCACATGTTTGAATGCTTGGTCCCCAGTAGCTGGTGCTGTTTTGGAAGGTGATGCAAATTTAAGGAGGTAGAGCCTTGCAGGAGGAAGTGAGTCATTGGGAATTGGCCTCCAGGGGTTATTTCCTATTCTATTTCCTGTCCTTTTCTGGCTCCTGAGTGTGGATACCATGTGACCAGCCAAACTTTTGCTACCATGCATTTGCTGCCTTGATTGACTGTCTCCCTCTGGAACAGTAACTCAAAACAAACCCTTTCTCCCTGAAGTTGCTTTTTCTCACAGCCAGGAAAGTAACTAAGTAACGAAAGTGCCTTTAGCATGACAACCTTGCACGCAGGTGGTCTTGGCTTCTGAGTCCACCTCTACTTTGATGTCAATGAAACCCAGACCAATTGGTACCTGAACCTCTCCATGCCTTGGTGGTTACAGCCCTAGGGTGAGTTAAAGCATATATCTGACTTCAGGGCCTAGTGTGAAGGTGACCAAAGTTGTGGACATCGAAGATCAGCAGGGCACTGGGCTCCAGGGAGTAAGGGTTATTCAAAGTGTTTGTGTGAGAAACTTTAAAGCACAAGGATTGGACAGAACTTAGTCCCTCACACACGGTAGGTGAGTGCTCCACTGGTAAACTATAGTTGGGATCTGTAAAATCTCTTTAAAACAAGAGGCTTAGTTTCTTTGTCCAGCTTTATATCCCTACAGTCCAACAGGACATCCATTAGATTAAACACATGCTTGTGAAATATCATGTTAGACATACACCTGTTTTATGCTCTCCTTTCCTTCCTTGAGTTAGAGCTCAACATTATTCTTTACCGTTCACTCATGATTTATTCTCATGGATATGAACATGCTCATGGCAAATGCATCCTCTCATGATGAATAATCTTCCAAGTGCTGAAGGAGTTGCCCTGGATGGAGCAGGTTCAAGCCCCTGTGTTCAGGCAGATCTTAGGCTTGGAAATGAAGATAGACTACAAGCACAAAGAGGAGTGAGATGCACAGCATGCTAGAAGGTAACACACGTCATCAACAGGTAAAAATAGGGAGAGGTGGCAGGAATTGTGCAGGTGACCCCATGGGGAAGGTGCCTGTCCCTCCTGTGAAGAGCTGTAGAGAAGCCCATCTGATCCTGGGTCGGCTATGTTGGTTGGTTGTTTTCCCTCAAGTGATGGAGAAATCTAAATGTTCTGGCTCTAGCAGAGGAGACTGGCAGGAAGCGGATGCCCACCGTGAGCTGGGCATGTGCTGTGATGAGCAATTTCCTCTAGTTAAAACATGACCATTCACTAAAAGGCTGAGGAACTGGTCTATTCACAGAAGTGGATTTACGCTGCTTCTAGACTTTTCTTCACAGGAAATATATGTATAGTTTGTGGATGTTGGGATGGATTATTTTTGCTCTAGGAATGATAAAGTTGTCACTCATGCTAATCCAGTGGTAACAGATTATGCATTGTAGAGGTGTTTCATTTGTACTTTAATAAATAAAATTTGCCTGAAGATCAGAGAGTAAAACAGCCCCACTGGCCAGCCTTACAGACCAGGCAGTGGTGACACACACCTTTAATCCCAGTAGCTACACTAGTTTGCCATAGAAACTGAGCAGTAGTGGTGCACGCATTTAATCCCAGGCCTGGAGGGGAATATAAAATGGGAGGAGGCAGCTCTCAGTCTCATTCTGAGATTCCTGGAGGTAGGATCGCCATTTTGTACTGAGGTAGAGGTAAGAGCCAGTGGCTGGCTGTTTTGCTTTGCTGACCTTCAGGTTGAACCCCAATATCTGTCTCTGGGTTTTTATTAATTGTGCTACACTGCGTTTTGTTATAAATGATTTTATGAGGTTTGATATTTTAAGATATAAATTGGTATGCATATATACACTATAAAATTATTAAGCTAGAACCTGTATTTTTCATAAAAATCTAACAAAATTGTTAAATTTTGAGTCTCTGTGTCTATTGACTATTAGACTTAATATTACTAAAATATATGCTATCTAAGTCTCTGAGCAGACTCAATATTACTACAATATAGTCTATATAATCAAGTTTCTGACAAATGAAACATGATAAAAACTCACTAGAAATGTTACTTGCTTTTTATGGTCTTGAGATGCTATTTTAAAGAAATATATGATGTTTATGTGTATAAATAATACCCATAATTTGCTGAAGTATATGCTGAGAGAGCTCATAAAGTAAATCTTATGGGCTGGAGAGATGACTCAGCAGTTAAGAGCATTGGCTGCTTTTCAGAAGTCCCGAGTTCAATTCCCAGCAATCACAAGGTGGCTCACAACCATCTGTAATGAGATCTGGTGCCCTCTTCTGGCATAAAGTTGTACGTTTAGATAGAGCACTCATATACATAAAATAAATACATCTAAAAAAAGAAAAAAGCTCAGTAAAAAAGGTAAATCTTATAAGAAAGATTTATATGAAGTTAAGTCAGTAATAACCAAAATGTTGTTTACAACAAATTTTAAAATGCTTTGTATTAAGGCAATTTGACTTTCTTAGACGATGGTCCACATGCAGTGAAATTTAGAAGGTTCTGTCTCACTGTGTTAAATGTCTTTACAGCACAGGCTTGGTCTTATAGTAACTAGCACATGCAAAGTTAATCAGTATCACAGATTGGAGGTCAAAGGCTCAGACGCTGAACAGGGTCATGATAATGAGAACCACACAGGACATGGTTCTGGGCCAAGTGAAGATGGCACAGTCACCACCCAAGGACTGGGTGTGCACAGTGTCACCGTGGGAATGAGGGATTCCTTGTGACCACCTATTCTGATTTGCTCCAACAGAAGCCATAGATCAGGACTTGCAGTGCAAAGTTTTCTAGTGTTTTGAATGTTGGCAACTAAGTTATTATTAAGGGAAGATAGCCCAAAGTTGTCACACACTAGGCTTGTTACTCTGGTGCCTTGCACGTAGGGCTTTGCTGTATAAAATATGCATCTCGATAAACCTTACTTTGAAAGAATAAGAACAAAAATGATGAAAATAGGCTTGCTTGTAGCTATAATGCTGATTGGCCTGTACCCCAGGCCCAAACTCTCAGTTCCCCACTGTCCCTTGTCAATCATGATGTTCTAAGATGTTTATCTTAGGCGAGACTGAGTTCAGGGTGGTGGGAATATTGGGGTGAGTTAGATACAGTTCCCAAATCAATTATTCAGACTGAAGGAGTAAGGGATCAAAACCCAGACTAGAAGACAGTGATCTCAGCAGAAGACGGACCTAGAGGAAGGAGCTGGTCCATCCTGGGAGTGTACTGGGGAGGATTCTGGGAATAGGGGACAGATTAGCTGATGGTCAAAGGATAACTTGGAGAAGAAGTATGGAAAAGGACCAACCAACATGTGTGACTGCCTGAAGCCCTGTAGTGATATTTCATTTGTATTTTAATAAATAAAGCTTGCCTGAAGATCAGAGAGTAAAACAGCCGCCCTGGTCAGCCTTACAGACCAGGCAGTGGTGACACACACCTTTAATCCCAGTAGCCATGCTAGTTTGCCATAGAAACTGGGCAGTAGTGGTGCACACCTTTAATCCCAGCCCTAGAGAGGAATAGAAGATGGGAGGAGACAGCTCTCAGCTCAGTCTCATCCTGAGGATTCCTGGAGGCAGAATCGCCATTTTGGATTGAGGTAGAGGTAGGAACCAGTGGCTGGCTGTTTTGCTTTCCTTACCTTTGTGTTGAACCACAATTTCTGTCTCTGGTTTTTATTAACTATGTTGCAAAGCCCCAAGCAGTCAGGTGTGGGAGGGAGGCTGCTGCTGTTGGGAATGGTGGGCATGAGGTGGACCTGGATGTTTGGGAGGGTCAGGTAGAGCTGTACCTCATAGTACAAGTAGAGGACATGTAGGAATTTGGCCTTCAAGAGGGGCTGAGTACCCGGGCTCCTTCATTGATATAGTTGGGGAGGGGATGGAGCCATGTCCAGGGCCAGCTGGAGAACTTAACGCTGAGAGACAGGGTAAAATGCAAATGTGGCAAGCGAGGCCATTCTCCAGGAAGAGTGTGGACAGTGGGACTCCACTATCAACTGTACAGGCCCTAGCTAGCTCCACCCTGGAATCAACTAGGGAACTTTGAGAAACTCCTTTTTTTTTTCTCCAAATAGAGAACAGAGAATCTGGATTCTTCAAGCTTCTGTGTGCTATAAAATGAAGAGGCAGACAGTGAAGATGGAATCATCTACCTGAAGTTATAAGCCTTGGGTTTCTGCACCATCTTAGAGGCAACTGCCCTGTTGACCTGCTATTTGCCGGCCAGTGGTACTGGAAATGGGCCAGGAAGAGGAGGTCTTCAGCCCTTTGTTTGCCAAACACACAGCCATCTGACACACATTTTGTGTCCCAGTGTCTCCCATGCAAAGTCCCCAAAGAACACATCCTACAGCGGATCTTCCTTTAAAGATAAAGTTATTCCACACCAGCATGGAGGCATGAGCCCATCATCTAGCACTTGGGTGGCAGAGGTAGGAGGATAACCACAAGTTAAAGGCCAGCCTGGTCCATACAGCAAGTTCCAGGCCACACAGGACTACACAGCGCAGTCCTGTCTCTGAAAGCAAAAGAGACAAGAAAATTAAGGTAGCAGTTGTTAGCTAATTATACCTTTTAAGTAGGTCAGAGGCCAAAGATGGGGGTGAATCTGCTGAGGAACCAGAGCTGCTCCATTATGGGCTCTGAAGGAGCTGATTTGTTAGTCAAACCACACACACACACACACACACACACACGCATGCACGCACGCACATACGCGTGCATGTGTCACAGGGTATATGTGGAGATGGTTAGAGGATAATTTGGGAGAGGGTTTGGTTCTCTCCTTTTGCCATGTAGGTGCAATTGAACTCAGGTTGCCCATTTTGGCAGCAAGTGCCTTTTTATTTGCTGAGCCATCTTGCCCGCCCAATCAGATTAATCTTCATGTAGTTGGGTAGAATTCAGATAAAACATCCTACAGCTTTCTTCATCTGTGGCTAAGCACTTGTTGCTATGCTTCCTTAGCTCTTTGGGGAAGGTCCTACTCTGCTTGCTGTTTAGATCCAATCCGGTCATTCTGTTACCAAACATGATGGGTGCCACACCTTGGTGTAGCCAATACTTGAAAGGGAGGGGAGAGACTCATGACCTGCAGGGGCCAAAGGAGCAGGAGTCATTTTCAAAGCAATGCTCTCTGAGGAAAAGGCGGTATGAAGATTTTTTTCAGGGACTGAAGTGGCCTCTGAAGTTTCTCCTTATCTTTCTCCAGTGGCCTTTCTAGGCCATCGCTGCTCAGCTTTCTCATCTCACTTGTCCAGCATAGTCCTAATGGTGACCCGGAGGGGACAAACAAGTCACTCACCTTCAGCAGCAGGGCTAAGACCCTGCTCAGGTTTCTCTCTACCAGCATGTGACTCGATTATTGCTTCCTTCCTGGCCCTGCTGCAAGCCTCACATGCAGGAGAAGTTCCTCAAGTGGCCCCAGTTGAGCCTGAAGGGTCCCTCCTTCATCTTGCCTGTACAGAGAACTCTCCTGAGGAACTGGGTTCACTTTGGGCTGACAGATGAGGAGGAGAGAGGAAGAAGACACAACTTTCAAGTGGTATGTAAGTGTTCCTCCTCCCAAAGAGGGGAGCTAAAGGAACTCAAATTTCAAACAGCTTTCTTAGGTTGGCTCTAAGGTACTCAAAATCTTTTGCTTTGTTGAAAGGCAGCAGGTTAATCTACATATCGCTGGGAAAAGAGCCTGACTTTTTCAAGGCAACTTCTAGGTAAATCTGAAAGTTGAAAGTCTTTTTGGTCATAATACTGCCTGCCAGGTATATGTGTGCCCTGCCCCCGACCTTGCGTTATCATGCTGCAGAGGCTCGACTGTGAAGGGCCACACAGAGGTGTCCTAGTGAACGCCATCAGTTTTGTTCAGTGTGCTCCAGTAATACCATCCAGCAGAGTTTTTATTGCCACAACAAACTCTTCTCTCAGGGTAGATATAATGGAGTTTGCTAAAGGATATACGTATTTTGCAAACCTGCATAATAATTAAGAACCATGTACATACAGTTGAGATCAAAGCTGAATCGAATGGAAACAGCGCAGCGGTTACCACTGAGTACCATGCAACTGGTATGTCAGCTACACAGGTGACCAGGGGAGCCTGCAGCTGCTAACAGCCTCACATAGTATTGCTCAGGGTCACATGCCAATTTAGTGGTGGCTAAGACAAGCTAGAACTAGTCTCTCACCTGTAGCTCTGCTGCAAAGGAATATGGGAGATGTGCTTTGAAACTCTTTATCCCCCTAAGGAACAGAGGAGGAAGCCAGGAGAGGCTTGGAATGAGTATGTTCAGTGCCTTTTGCAATTCCATCATCAATGTTATCCTGCATAAGCCAAAGCTTCAAAGTGTGATTTGAGCCTGTCTGCTGCTTTGGCTACAGATTCTGTTATAGGTGAGAGGAGCTTTGAATCTTCTCTCTAATCCAAAGGTATGCCTTGTCTGTGTTTGCCCACTCTCCTTTTAAGAAATTCACTGTGCCAGACGTGGTGGCGCACGCCTTTAATCCTAGTACTTTGTGGAGGCAGAGGCAGGTGGATCTCTGTGAGTTTGAGGCCAGCCTGGTCTGCGAAGTGAGTTCCAGGACAGCCAGGGCTGTTACAAAGAGAAACCCTATCTTGGGAAAAGAAAATTCATAGCAATTACAGCCACAAGTTATTAAGTAACCAGATTTACCTGGAGGCAATGTGTGTGTGTGTGTGTGTGTGTGTGTGTGTGTGTGTCTGTGTGTAGGTTAGTGAAGGATTATGGAGATAGGTGGGTCCTGCCTCTTATTAGCGAGTGATCTCAGGTGAATTGATAAAGAATAGTGTCTTCTCCTCTGAAACAGGCCAATAAAACTTGCATCAAAGTTGGTCCACAGAGGGCACTAATGGAACAATATTTCCTTCCTGCTGCTGCTTTTTCAGTTTTTTTTTGTATTGATGTGTTCCATTTTAACAAATATGAACAGTCATAATGGCGTTTATCACACTGTAGTGAAAACAAAATATTTTCATGCTGGCTTTGATTCAGAAACCCCCATCTTTGGGAAATTGGCTTTGCTTTGATGTAGTTTCATGCAACTAATTAATTCTATAATTTGTATGTTAACTTAATGACTTCTTACCCTGCCATTGAATCTTATACTTTAATTATATGCTTAATCTGGGTTTAATAACGTGCACTGATATGAAGCCTGTTTTGTTTCAACTTATGAATTTGTTTTCACTCTTCCAAGTAGTCAAAAATTCTAATTAAAAAAAAATGATGTTGACTCCATATCCAAATTTGTGTGTTTGAGGAGTTAGTTTTGACTCTAATGAGTGACACAATACTTACTCTGTTATAGTCAAGGATTGCTGTAGATATGGCTTCATCGTGTTCCCAAGGTTCATGTATTAGAAGTCTCCAGTGTGCCATGCTAAGCCTTTAGGAGATGAAGCCGAGTGGGAGGTCAGCGGGTCCTAGGTCATCACTGTAGGAAGGGTTAACACAGCTCTTAGAGAGGCCGGCTTAGTTCCTGCAAAACTGAGCTGTGGAAAAGAGAATGCCTGGACCTTCACTATCTCACTTCCTGCCTCCTCATGTGACCTTTCTTTCTTGCACACACACCTGCCTTTAGACCTGTCACCTTGTGATAGTCACAAGTCCCCTCCCCAGAGCCAAGTAGACAAGCACCCCATGCTCCTGAATCCCCCAGGACTGTGAGAAAATTCCATCTCTGCTCTGTTTGAAAAAACCTGATCTTAGATATTCATTGTACAACGGAAGATGGACTAACACAGCTTCCTCGCTTCGCCAAGTGGAGATTGTATCCACAGAGTCCTAACCAGAACTTCATTCTGTGGCTTTGGGCAGACACGTTTCCCTTGCATCCCTCCATCTTCCCACCCACACAGGATTCTCATGGAATATTATGTCACGGCCAAAACCCAAGATCTTGCAGGTTGGTGGTTTTGACTTGTTACTGAGCTGGGGTGCACACATGTCACCCAGGGAAAGAGAACCCCAAACTGTAATGGTGAAACACAGTAAATCTTAAGTGTGGAGTGGCTGAACCTGGAGGGTGACCTGCAGTGAGGTGTCAGACACTGGTGTCAACAGAACCTGGAAGAATGTGCAGCCACAGCCGCGTTATTTGTTGTAAAGAGTAAAGGAAGGATGCTCCCTGCTGGGTAGCATAAGGATGCTCCTTGCTGGGTAGCATCTTGCAGCAGTCAGTTTTGCAGTTGATCTTTAGGCAAAAATGAGCCAACACTGGATGCCTCCGGCCACAAGAGGGCTTCATCATGCAGGTGATGGATGAATCCACAGGCCAGAAAGGAGCTCTGGTCCGCCAGGCCTTACAGACTAGCAGGAACCCCCTGGGGGCTGAAGCAGCAACACCTAGCAGGGGGCACTCCAGGGACCACTGTTGTTGGTTCAGTTCCGACATTTTTTTTATCTTATTGTGATAAAATAACACAAAATTCACCACGTCAACTGCTCGAAGCACACTTACGTTGTGGGGGCCTCATCACCACTAGCTGCCACAGAACTCTGTGAATGAGAACTTTCTCCGCCCACGCCCCAGTAGCTGTGTACTGGGGTCAAACACAGGCAGTTGATCGAGGGAAGGAAAAGACACTGCTTGATTGTTTAATCTGTTGCATGTGGTTGTTGTTAAGAACGGAGTTTTATAAATGAGAACGGGAAGATGTGTTACCAGGTAAATTATGCAGGCTAATCTGTCAGGGAGAAATCCTGGGACTCTTTGTATTCAGTTTTTCTCTTTGCTGCCTAGGCAAATGAAAACAATGGTCGCAGTTCATTTAAATAAAAGTAGAACACGACATATGCCCTTCCTTCTTCTCCTGATCAGAGGCTGCTTTCTGGGTATGAGCCACAGGAATTCACCATGATTATGCTAAGCACAAGGGACTTCACTGGATGGTCATACTAGCTGGAGAGGGTGGTTTGGAAATGGACAGGAAGCATGGCACTCAGTGCAGAGTGTCTGTAAACAAAGTCACCTGCAGAGTTCTCGCAGCAGAAGCAGTCTGGTCCAGGTGACATTGGTGGGACACACAGCTCCTCATTCAATCAAACTTTTCTGTCTTTTCTGTCCTCTTCCTGGGGGAAGTGCCTGGTTACACTACCTCAGGTACCTCAGTCTACCCCAAAGCGAGGGTAAGCAGGCTGCTTTATCACACCGAGAGAATGTACTCAGTAAAGAGCAAGCAGCTGCCCAAAAACAAAAGCACACTTAAATGGCAGCCTTTGCTGGGATAAAAACGTACATTTCCAGACCTGTCCCTACTTCCTTGGTGTTTCATAGGCAAGGACTGAATATTTATTTTCAGAGAACCTCTTTTGAGTTCATCAGAGAACTAACCACTACATGAGAATGAGGACGTGTAAATGAGAATTTGATGGACACTTACAAAGCCCCATGGACAGTACCTGCTACCAACAGCCAGACTCGAAAACCCCACCACTCACGGGGCATAGGGCAGAGGGACACAGAAGAATCCATCTCATCTTCCTTATATAACAATAGCCTTGGATCAACAATGGCCTTCTTCTTAATAAGTCTTAAATGCAAGATCTGAAATAATCAGGCCTTTTCTGGGTAACTCGAGGACCCTGGGAGTTAAAAAGGTCCAACTTTTGAGGTATAAATGTTTGAGGAGACCTGGAAGAACGCCATTATAACGCCCTTTTGCATCTATGGGCTAGTCTGTCAGTTGGATGTAGGCTGTAAGAAGATGGATTTCTGCATCTCTATGATGCAGACTCGGAAGGTATCACAGACATACGATGGCTTATAAAGAAATAAAATGATAAAGGAGATGCAGTGACAACAACTCAGGTTTGGAATGTGGCTCAGCTGGAGTGTGCTTGCCTAGTGTGCGAGAGGTCTTAGGTTCAGTCCCCGGCATCTCCAAAACCAAAATCAAACCTCAGCTAAGCCTCTAAAAGAGAAAAAAGAATGAGATAACCATAACAAAAACAATATGCACTCTAGCTGTCAAGACCCACCCAAAGGGACGTGTGCTGATTTAAAGTTATGTGATAATCACGGAAGCAGAAAACAGACTAGGGATTAGGGATCCCCGTGTTGTTGTATGTAACAAGCATTCTAGTTACTTGCTGATGACCAAGCTATCTACTCTCTTCATAGCATTGTAAGCGATCATTTTAGGTATAAAGCCACTTTTAATAATCCCGAAGCTGCCTGAATACATCACGTGAGAGCACTCGCCAGTGCAGGTGTCTGACAGTGCCATCTGTATCCACTGACCTGTACAATCCCCAAATAAAAAAGTTATTGCAAACGTCTTTTTAATCTCTACCTCCTCACCTTGCATAAATTACAGTATAGCTTCAAAGAAATGCTGATTTGGGAGACAAAGATGCTTTTGTGTTAGTGTCTACATTCCTAGCAAGATCGAATGCTAATATCTGCATGCATTTATATTCATGTTCTTACTGTTTGTAGGGAGATTTTTAAAGAACAAAATGGAAGCTTTGCTTTACCCTGGCTCCAAGGGGGGGGCAAGGAACAAAGCAAAACAAAACAAAACAAAAACCCCAAATCTCTAGGCAAACTTTGGGATCCTCTGACAATCACACCTTGCACGGTGAAACCCTGAGATTCAAGCTATTCTTTATTCTTCCCTGTTCTAGTGACTGCATTCACATGGCAGTGAGCTAAGCTGGTAGGAAAGGGTCCTGGGTTTCTGTTTCTGAGTTACAGAACCATAGCGAAATAGCCCAACACTTTTGTTTCCTGCGATGAGAAGCAAATCACCCCTTCAGGAGCACATTGCTTCTTCTCGCTCTTCTCTGCTGTTCAAGCATCTTCTATTCGCTGGCTTTGATACAGTAAAGAAGACAGTTTGATGCTCTGACACGGGAAATGGCTGACATTTTCTTGTGGTAGGGCAGTACCATGAGCAAAGTGACACCCGACACAGGTTTGGGCTGGTTTTAATAACTCAGAGACATTTTAGAGCAGAGATCTCTCTGAGCAGCTGCCAGTGTTGAGAGAAAGCCATGGTTGCCCAGTGCACCCCGACCAGCCTCTCTTCCCAGTTTACGTGAATGCTTTTGCCGGGGGACTGGCGCTGCAGGAAATGCGATGCCCCCTGGGAGTCTTGTTAAGGTTGTCATCCTACTTTTAATTTAAAGAGCAGCGATCATTTCCAGGGTTGTTGGCTTCGGAGCGCCTCTCAAAGGCAGGCAGCCCTAAAGGGAAGTCTTACCCCTCAGATTGCCCTTGATGTCATCTCCAGCTTCTGTTGCTGTTTGTACTCTTAGAAATGTTACTATAGAGCCTCCCCTCCAAAGGAGTGTCACTGTAGATCCCCTACCCAGAGTGTCACTGTATTGCCATCTCTTCCTCAAGTGCTAGCTACAGGAGTGCTTTCCCTCCCTAAGGAGTTCTTCCTCTTTAAGCATGCTCCTCACTCTTGCCCCAGAGGACCCCAAAGCTCCCTGTGCTGTCAAAGGTGGTGACTGCCCTTATCTTGCTTATTCCAGATGTAGGCAGAGTGTGAGGAGTTACACAGTTTCAGACTCACCCGGCCGTCTTGGACGAGAAACATCCCTTAATTGGTGTGTACTGATAAGAAGGGAAGAAAGTATAGTGAATTGAATTTCCAATTGCTTAGAGAGCGACTGTTGAGGGGCTGAAACATGGGGATGCTGCACTGTGCTGGCTTAAGGCAAAGTGGTTCTCAATCTTCCTGACACCATGGCCCCTTAGTACAGTTCCTTATGTTGTGGTGACCCCCAACCATAAAATTATTTTGTTGCTACTTCATAACTCATTTTGCTACTCTCATAAATTGTAATGTAAATATCTGACATGCAGAATAGCTGATATTTTACCCCTGTGGGGATCATGACCAACAGCTTGGGAACCGCTGCTCTAAAGGGGTTCTTGGGGCATACATCTGATGGCTAGCCCATGAAACTTGGTGTGTGACAGCAAGGATATTGGTGGGAGGACAGAACTATGTGCTCAGGTGGAGGAGCATCTGTGTCAATCATACGGGTACTGCACCTAAAATCAAGATCAGATTTCTGCTGGCTAATTAGGATTGCTATTTAGGTTATTTAGAGAAAATGTTGGCATTTACTGTGGTGTGTGGTTCTCATGGAGACAGGACTATTCTTTTTTAAAAATGTTCTCAGAAGGATTTCTGCCCATGAAATCCTTGTCTAGGTCTGCATCTGGTGCCCCAAGCCTTCTGGAATAAGCATCTCACTTAATACTTAGAGCAGCCCTCATCAGTAAGGATGAGAATCCAGGTAGAGTGACTTCTGGGTTCTATGGGTCATCTCTTTTCACAGAGACAGGGAGACTCTCTGATGTCCCATCTATGCACTGACACATTTCCTGGGGCCAGGCATTCCCATCTCCACTTTACCCCTGTGGTAATTGTTCAGATTATGGATTACATATTAGACGTGGTCATGTTGAAGAACATGCAAGCGGCGGTCAGGCAGACAGGTCACTATGCCCACTAGCTGATGTGTTAACTTTGAACAAGCCCCACACATTTCTGAGCATCGTTTTCCACAGTTGAGCTAGAGATGTGCAGGCCTGTGAGGAAGGAGTTTTGCCAGACGTTCAATGCCATAAGGTGTGTGTGTGTGTGTGTGTGTGTGTGTGTGTGTGTGTGTGTGTGTTTGGGGGCACAGAGGCTTTTGAGTTTATATGCCAGGCCTCTGTTCACTAGCAGAGTAAGCTGACATATTGTTCTCACTACTGCTCCAGCCCTGGCACACAGTGGGCACAAAGGCGAAATCCTGGCTCAGTGAATAACATGCTAGCCGAAGGGACTTCCTACTCTTGTAAATTTTAGTGGTATTTCAAGTGAAGGAGCTCAGAATGTGGAAGACCGTGCCTCTAAGCTTCCAGATTCTGGCAGTTGGGGACGGGGAAAGCAGTGTCTAAGCCCTGAATCTTGGGGATTCTAGGCTGATGTCTCTGTGATCTGCTCCAGTTAGGGAGCAGGCGGGGTGCAGGAGACCATAGACGCCGGCAGAGGGCGCCAGATTCCCACTGAGCATGTGGCATCGCGTTTGGGGTGCTTGCGGGGCGCGGGTCACGGGCTGCACTCGTGAGTTGACCGTAGAAGCGCCTTGGCGGGCGGAGCGCGCAGCGAGCGGCCTAGGAGCTGGCGCAGGGCGGGCAGAGTCGCGGAGTGTGGCCTCCCGGAGCGGTAAGCACCCGTGTCCCGGGGCTCCTCGTACCCCAGTTGCGGGGCACTCGGAGACAGCGCAGTGTCGCGAAGCGGGCAGCTGTCCATGGCTTGCGGGGCGTGGGTGTGGACAGGGTCCGCTTTAATCCTGAACTTTGGGGTGGAACTTGAGGTTGACCTGAAGAGGCGCTGAGTGCAGGACCCAAGTTCGGCTTACTAAAGATTTGAACGTCAGGATTTGTCCCTTGGGTTCTGTCTTGGGCCAGGGTCCCCAGAGTGGGCGAGGTAGTCAGAGGGGGCAAAGCGATCACGTAGGCGTCCCATAGCCCTGCTTCAGCTGCGCCATCAGGGAACCACGTGTGGCTGTAGCCCGCCACTCTGCCTGTCAAGCTGAGCCCATCCCCAGGGCTAGGAGGGGATGCGGAGGCGGGGTGGCCCGTGCCCTCGCCTACCTGCCCCTGTTGCTGCTGCTGACAGGGAGTGCCACGGGGAGACTCGGGTCCTGCCCTAAGACCGAGGAGCCAAAGGAAGCCCAGTACTGGGTTCCGTCAGACAGAACAGAAAGCTGCCCCAGCCCTGGTGGTGCCTTTCCCAAGGACTCTCTGAGAGCCCCAGGGGCAAAGATCTGTAGGCGGCCAAGGTAGCAGGGGGGCGCAGCTTCCTGCGTACCTGGTCTGGGATTCTTTACCCAAATCCAGCCCAGAGATTTTTTTTTGTTCATCAGGAGGGGAACACTTGCTAGGCCGCCTGGACACACTGTGGGAGCTCCAGGGGTTCTGGGAGAGGTGACCCCAAAGCAAGGTAGGTAGTCTTGACAGACTTGCCCAGGAATTGATGAGCTGGGATTTAACGTTGCTAAACATGTGAGCTGTATATCGTCTTGGTGAACGACTTTGTATTTTCCTTTGCTTTTTAGGGCATCGTGATAGATGGGGCTCCAGGGACTTGGGGGAGAAATACATGTATTTTAGGCTGTGTCTCGGAGGAGGAGACAGCAACCCTGAAAAGTGACTATAATTGACCAGGAAGAGGCCTCAGATTCTCGAGTTAAAGGCTTAGAATATGCTGAAAAGCCGATGCTATCCTTGGGGAATCTAGGGATCAGCCAGTGCCCGGGAGAGTGACCTGGAGCACGGAACCCAGAAGACAGATGGAAAGCAAGAGGGTCCTTTTACAGGCATGGCTTGGATTGCTACAGGGAAGCTCCTGATAGAATACCTCTGTCCTTTAGTCCCGGCAGTAATTGGGGCTGGGCAAGGGGCTGCTGCCTGGTGAGTGACCAGGGGGAGTCTGGCTAAGCCTGCTCAAGAACACAAGGGCCGAGCCACCCGGAAGTGCTTTCTGTCAGGAAGATGGCTCTGAACACTTCTACCATGGATGGAGCCGGGCTGGCTGTGGAGAGGGATTTCTCCTTTCGCATCCTTACGGCCTGTTTCCTGTCACTGCTCATCCTGTCCACTCTCCTGGGGAATACCCTTGTCTGTGCCGCTGTCATCAGGTTTCGACACCTGCGGTCCAAGGTGACCAACTTCTTTGTCATCTCTCTAGCTGTGTCAGATCTCTTGGTGGCTGTCTTGGTCATGCCCTGGAAAGCCGTGGCTGAAATTGCTGGCTTTTGGCCCTTTGGGTCCTTTTGCAACATTTGGGTAGCCTTTGACATCATGTGCTCCACCGCGTCCATCCTTAACCTCTGTGTGATCAGCGTGGACAGGTACTGGGCTATTTCCAGCCCTTTCCAGTATGAGAGGAAGATGACCCCCAAGGCGGCCTTCATCTTGATCAGCGTAGCCTGGACTCTGTCTGTCCTCATCTCCTTTATCCCAGTGCAGTTAAGCTGGCACAAGGCAAAGCCCACGTGGCCCTTGGATGACAATTCCACTTTCCTGGAAGACACCGAGGATGCCAACTGTGACACCAGATTGAGCAGGACGTATGCCATTTCATCCTCCCTCATAAGCTTTTACATCCCCGTAGCCATTATGATTGTCACCTACACCAGTATCTACAGGATTGCCCAGAAACAAATCCGGCGCATCTCAGCCTTGGAGAGGGCAGCGGTCCATGCCAAGAATTGCCAGAGCACCACGGGCAATGGAAACCCTGTGGAATGTTCTCAATCAGAAAGTTCCTTTAAGATGTCCTTCAAGAGAGAGACTAAAGTGCTGAAGACGCTGTCTGTGATCATGGGGGTGTTCGTGTGCTGCTGGCTCCCCTTCTTCATCTCCAACTGCATGGTCCCCTTCTGTGGGTCTGAGGAGGCTCAGCCATTTTGCATTGATTCCATCACCTTTGATGTGTTTGTATGGTTTGGGTGGGCAAATTCTTCCTTGAACCCCATTATTTATGCATTTAATGCTGATTTTCAAAAGGCATTCTCAACCCTCTTAGGATGCTATAGACTTTGTCCTACAACGAATAACGCCATAGAGACAGTTAGCATCAACAACAACGGGGCTGTGATGTTTTCCAGCCACCATGAGCCTCGAGGCTCCATCTCCAAGGACTGTAATCTGGTTTACCTGATCCCTCATGCTGTGAGTTCCTCTGAGGATCTGAAGAAGGAGGAGGCAGGTGGAATAACAAAACCACTGGAGAAACTGTCCCCGGCCTTATCGGTCATATTGGATTATGACACCGATGTCTCTCTAGAGAAGATCCAACCGGTCACACACAGTGGACAGCATTCGACCTGAGTTCTGGGTCCTCATCTCTGAAGCTAGGATTTCCCTCGAGCTTGCTCTTAAGGAATTACGGTCTGGTGGGACTGTGAGCCACCACAGGATCCCTTTGCTGCTTCTGAACAATTGCAAAGCTTTTCAAATGCATTACTTTCAATGTGTTTTCTAGGGATGCGCCAAGAGCCACAAGGGAAGTGACTTTGGCTCTGAAATCATTTTTGAAACTTATTGTCTTTAGGATGTTACAAAAAAGATAGAGTCAAGAGTCAACAGTAAACAGCTTCACTTAGAAATCAAAACTTTCATAGGAAGGAAGTGAGAGAGTTGAGTTTGCTCTGTCCAAACAGGTGCTAAAACTGTCCGAGCAGTGTTCCGATTGTAAAGGTAGGTGCATGCCTTCGTTAATTATTTCTACAGTAATGATTGAGCCTTACAGCAAGAGTGAATTTCTCTTTCCAGGACTGACAGATGTTCTGTTGGTAATGGTTTTATTTATTATTTATTTATTTATTGCATTATATGGCTATTTTAAATTTATCATAGTGAAACTATATTTATCATATTTAATAGAACAAACCAGTGTGTTCTGAGACTGAACAGTCCATTGTACTAGCACTTTATGAGCCTGTGAAACAAATACATAGACTCTGAGATTCTGAGTTGTGAATTGCTTCTAGAAACACAGCAAAGACTGACGTGGCGGCTACTTAACTCAACACGGACATGAATACATACAAGATGAGAAGTGACTAATGCCACCAATGCTCCCTACCTAAAAATATTTTGAAAAGATTTTTTTTAAAAAAGAAACTACTATTGTGTACTGAGTGTCTTAAAAGGCAGAGGCTTTCCCGGGGTGAATTTGCACTTCTGTAAATATCTATATAAAAGCCAGCTCAAGAAGAATACTTTACATTTCTGTTTTTGGATGGTGAGAAAGAGCATATGCCACTTTGTATTTATGTAAAATAATTGGCCCTCGCTGTCGTTTCTCATTTCATGCTCGAAATAGCTTTCTGAAACAAACAAATGGCTGTCCAGGGTTAAGATCTGCAGCGGGCATGAGCTGTAAATTCCTGGGTCACAGCCGCCCCTCCGATGGGAAGAGTTCATCACTGGTTCTTCAGCTGCTCATGTCTAACCAAGCTGGCTGCTCAAGGGGCTACTTTTGTTGAGCTTCAATCTGAATTTAGTACCCCTTTTTGAAAAAGCTCTTCAACGTTGGTGGGAAACGAGCTAATGAATGGTGCCTCATAGTCACATAAGATGCTTCTGCTGGTGGGAGGCCCTTCCCCTGTGTCTTGAGCACCCCAGAGCTATCCCCATCCCTAGTCACAAACACTATTTTTTTTCCCTCTGTGCTTTTGAATCTAGTTTCCACGTCATAGCCTGGACTGCAAAAAGTACCATCAAGTCCCCTCATGTGGGGATGCGAACTCATGTGGGGCATGCAACAGTTTCCTTTTTGAAATGTTTACAAGGTGTTCTTGCTAAGCAGTTGGTTACATGTGGAAGGAACTGATGAGAAGTGATGAGCTTGCTGTCAGCAGCTCCTGCCAGGGTCTGTGTCATTCTGTATTTTGAATGTTTGCTCAGCTCTGCTGCTTGTATGCTTTCTTACAATAAAAAATATTTTGTGAATTCAAATCGACCGCAGTGGAGCTGTGTTGCATTTGTTAAACACATATTAAAAGCTAGACTGTTTCAGGTTGACAGCTAGGGAAGCGAGGAGGTCTCAGATGCGCTTTCCTTGCTTAAGATGGGACTCTCTTTTGTATTTGCCCTAAGCTGCTTTTGATTATTTCAGTGGAAACTAGTGCCACACACTTTCCTTATATTTTACCATGTTCTGAAAAAGAAGCCTTTGTCCACTGGAAGGATCTGTCTGCTTCTCATTTTTGGCTCTTTCTTTTAAAGAGTTTTTTGTAAATGGAGTAAACTTTTAGAAAAAGCTGGCTTTGCTCTGGGTGGCTGTGATTTCATGTCCAACAGCAACCATTATGCATGCAAGTGGTGCTTCCTTCAAAATGCAGCTAGAAATGCGACCTGTTCTAAAGAACTCATGGGTTGCGATGCTGGGATCTCCACGATGCTTAACAGGCACACCCTTGGATTCTGTCGGTGTGACTGCCCTCCTAACTCAAAGTGGGGAAAGGGTGCAGCAGCTGGTGATGTAGAAATCAAGGGTTACGTTTATAATCTGGAATATCACACAGCAGATGGCAATCTCTACAGAGTCCCCCTTGCTCCTCTCAGGCTCTGGCTCTTGGTGAACATGTCTGGAAGGAGCACAAGGAAAGCCTTGTGCTTTTTCTTCACACCTCATGATTTCTGAGGGTTTTACTCCTGGGGGCTCACCGTGGTCCAGGCAGGAGCTCAGCCACAGGCTACAGTGCTCAGGCAGGTTTGTCACTGTAGCACCAATGACACCTGACGCAAGAGCCTCCCTTTAATAGGCAATTTAGAAGTGATTTTAAATCGCTATAAAATTCAGCACACCTTGCTCGCCTTGAACAAGATGTACTTTGGGTTTCTCAGATACTGGATTGATCGAGACCATCTAAAGAGTGCTAGTTCTGAAAACTATAGAAGCAACATTGTGGTAAGACTTGTATTCAATTTTTTTACTCTAGTGATGGGTTATGAGACAATTTCAGAGTTTCTCTTTCTTCTTCACGGAAAAAGCCGCCTTCAATAAAGACACACATGGTGACCAACAGGAGAGGAAGGAAGTTTGAGCGCCAGGCCTGTGAACAGACAAGATCACTCAGGCCAGCCACTGGCCCCTTCTGGGCTCTAAGCAAGTGTTACTGTGAGACCCTCTTGAGCATGCCCATCCACGGGAAGGGCGGAGCTTCTGTTTAGGTTTCTTGAGTGAAGGCTCAGCCTAATGCCAGCTCTTCATTCTCTCTGGGGACCCCTGTGTGGCCTTGGCCCAGGCATGCACTGGCATTCCTTCCCATTTCTATGTTCTCTCTCAAGCTCTATGCCCAGGGCCAGTCCACAATTAGGGTCTGGGAATGCAGAAAGTGTAGGGTCTCCCGTCAATAAGGGTGAGTGAGCATGAGTGTGTATATTTGCCTCTCTGAGCCCTCGTGCCCTTTTGTGAGATGAGGATAAGTGTGCAGGCTGCCTGAGGGTTGAAATGAAGCAGTGTGTGGAAATCTGGTAACATTGCCCGTTAGTGTTAATGGCTCTGCATGCATTTGAATTTTTGTATGGAATGGAATTAATTTTCAGCACACATGTGGTCTGGGATTTTCCCAGACACCACTGTCTTTTGCTGTAGCTATTTGCCCTTTCAGAAACAAGTGACATTTTATGGGCTCCTGGTTAAGAAAATTGCCTTGAGCTGTCACTACATCGTGATCGACTCTGCCCACAACATTTTAATCCACCAAATCTCCTTATCTTAGAGAATTTATTTCAGGAATCATAAGCCAATGGCTTGCTCTGTCTGGGCTAGTGAATATGCAGCTTGCTTGTCTATCAGGCTGGCTTGCTGAGGTCATCGGAAGGAGTTAGCACGGTGGGTCACAAGATTGTGATACTCTGTGGATATGATGTAGTCCTACAGATTTGTTTGAGGTCACTGAGTAGAAAACACGACCGGGTTATTTGCCAGAGGACTGAGAGCACAGAGTATACAGCACAAACACACCGCCAAGGTTGCTGCCTGGCCCTTCTGTCACGTTAATGTTCATGCGACGCACAGATTTAGAGTAGCAGCATTTGGACTGTGGGCAGTTTAAGATTTGCGAGTTGTAATTTAAATAGTATTAGACACTCAGGAGTAAGCTCTGGCTTAAAAAGGGGTTAAGCTTCTAATCGCTATGAGAGAAAATGTACGGGGCCAGTTAGAATGTTTCTCGTGACCGCAGAGCAGATTCCATCGGCACTAGACATTTGCGGATGTCTTCAGCCATTGAGGAGGACCGGCTCTGGGACCACCTTGACCATCCTGGGGGCAGAGATACTAGCAAAGTGGCAGATGGCAGCGGGGCCTGGGAAGACTGGGTTTCAGGGCAGGAGGTTTAGTTCCCTTTAACAAATGGATCCATTGTTACACCCCCCTGTAAGAAAGTTTTCATCTCTACAGTGAGGATGTGGTTTGGGTGACTCCTCAGGTACATTCTGAGATGTGAGCTCCACTATGGGCAAACGTTGACTGCGACAGGTTCCCCGAGGGAGAGTTTCTTTAGAAACCTCGACGAAGGATAGTTTTCACTAACACAGGATGGATCTCACACCTCTTTTCTTTTTGGCTGATACTTTGTCCCCAGTCTACTTCCTCCCCCTCTTCTCCTGCTGCCCCTTTCCTTTCCCCTTCTGCTTTCCTGGCATGTGTGTTCGGTGCCCTAGCCCCCCACCCCCAGACTTCTTTTCCCTTTCTCACGGTTCCCTTTGTGGTTTCATGTCCCATACCCCCATTCCCACCAAAATACATTCCCATATATAAACATTTAAATCTCGGATCTGTAGATGAGAGAAAATGTGGCGCTTGTCTGAGTCTGGGTTTCTTAGCTTCTCAGGATAATCTGCGGCTGCATCCATTTTCCTGCAAATGTCATGATTTCACTTTTCTTTAAGACAGAGTCGGAGTTCATTGTGGATGTACAGCACATTTCCTTTACCACTTTGCCCGCTGACAGATGTCTAGGCTGGTCCGGTCCCTACCTATTATGAACAGTGCAGCAGCAAACACGGATGTGTAAATGCCTCCATTGTAGACCTTCGAGTTTTTTGGGTATATGCCCAGGAGTGCTGTAGTTGGGTTACACAGGAGTACTACTTTTAGTTTTTGGAGAAACCTTCATACTGATTTCCATAGTGCTGCACCAATTTACACTCCAACCTGGAGTGAATAAAGGCACGCTGCTCCCAGCCCCCGTAGCAGCACCAGCAATTGTTTATTTCAGGATAGCCATTCTGGCTGGGGTGAGGCTGAATCTCAAAGCAGTTTTAATTTGCATTTCAGAAAGGTATTTGTTAAAGTGCAAATGGAACTGTTTTATACCTAACACAGCATTCTTTAATGGCTCCCAATTAATTTTTAGAAAAAAAAAAAAACAAGTTCATCATCAAAGACCTTCATGATCTAGCCCTAAGGTGGCCTGGTAGCTTCTGTCACCTCGTCTCTTGTCATTACCCCACTGGCACCACCCTGTAGGCATTCCCAACTGCGTGCAGTATCTGCAGTCCTTTCACGTTTTATACCTTTGCACACACTGTCCATTCTACTGGAACACCCTTCCCTGCTGCCGGTGTTTCCCACCACTAGCACCCGGAGCACCCTTCCCTGCTGCCGGTGTTTCCCACCACTAGCACCCTGTAAGAGTATGCTCTGTGAAACTGCCAGAGGCCCCCTTAACCTTTTCTTCCATTTTTCTATCAGACTGCCTTGGGACAGTGTCTTTCATTACTGTCACACCGCTGTGGGACGATCTCTTTCATTATTGTTCTGAGGTCATGGGCCTTGGAGAACAGAAGTTGTTTTCTTCCATGCTTCTTCTATATTCTTTTAATAACTTTGACATTGAACTTTATTTTGTATATATGGGTATTTTGTCTGTGTGCAGTTGTGTGCAGTACTTCTGTGCCTGACTTGTTGCAGAGAAGGCACTGGATTCCCTGGAACTGGACTTACAGATGACTGTGAGCTGCCATGTGGGGCTGGGAACTGAACCTGGGTCCTCCAGAAGAACAGTCAGTGCTCTGTACCACTGAGCCACCTCTCCAGCCCTTCTGTCTATACTGTTAAGTTTTCAGGATGTGTGCCATACAGAAGTTGCTCATCAGATCCCTACCGAATGGATGAACAATTTGAGACAGGGAATGTTGGAGCCACAGATTTATTTATGCTTTTATTTATTTGTGTGCATGCATGTGCACGCAGTGTATGTGTGTCTACACGTGTGCATGCATGGAGGCCACAGGGTGATGTCGGGTGTCTTCCCCGGTCCTCGACACTGAGCTGTCTACATGACTTCTCCATGCCAGCAGCACCGGGGCTCCAGCTGTGCAGCTACACTTGAATGTGTTAACAGAGGTCCTGGGCTCAGTTTATGACACTCACAGCAGTCACTTCACTAGTATTTTCACAGTCCACACACTTTTTATCATTCACATGACTTTATTTATCTGTATGTATTTATTTGCATGCATGTAGGCATATATATGGGGGTGCATCTGCACATATACATGCATGCATGTGGAGGCCAGAGGTCAGCCTTGGGCTTGTTTCTCAGGAGCTGTCCACCACTTTTTTTTTTAAAAAAATTAGATAAAGGCTTTCAGTGGTGCCTAGGCTGGCTGGCTAGTGAACCCCAAGGGTTGCTCTGACTCTGCCACCCCAGTGATGAGTTACAAATCATGCTGCCATGCTTGTTTTTTTATGTGGTGAGTTGGGTTCAAACTCAGGCCCTTTTATTTTTTATATCAAGCACTGCCCGACTGAATTCTCTCTCTGTCCCCTGGAGAAGTCTTTGATGTATTTGCTTACGTCTTCTAGGCTCTCTTTAACGTGTTTGGGTGCTTTCTTCACTTGAAGCCTTGAAGTCTGTCATGGCTATACAGAGGTAATAATACACATATATTACAGGAAAACTTCTGTATGTGCACACACATACACATCCGTGTAGCTAGACTCATATACATATGGATATTTATGCAGCATGCATGTGTATGTAAACCACAAGTTGAAACAGTTTCTAGTTAGTACCCTTCGAAGAACATAGTGTATGAGCAGATCCCATGCTGGATGCCAGGGGCTTGGAAAAAGAGTCCGATTTTATCCCAGCTTCTGAGGAGCTTTCTACTGGGCAAGAGGGAGATGGATGTGCAAACAAAGCAGCGTGGAAAGTGTGCTGGGAGGAGGAAGAAGTTTCCTTCTGGGTAATGTCAGTAGCTCCACTATGTGGAGCCTTAGGAATGGCACCTCCAACACAAGTCCTGTCCTTTGGGGTCTCATTCCATCCTCACATCCATCCCACAGAGGACACTGTTGTCACCACCATCCCCACCGCATAATCAATACTCAGAGAGGGTATGTGATGAGCTCAAGGTCACAGAGCTGGAAAAAAATGATCCCTTTTAATCATGAAGCTGTTCTGTTTACCAGAAAATAGCTAATTGATTAAGTAGCTTCTTAAAAAGGGTTCTAAATCACTTCAAGTGGGTGTATTAGAAAGACGTTTAATTCTGGATGCGTCCCCAGGTATAAACAGAATGAAACGATGCCATTACTGTAAACTAGATGGAACAGCAACTTCATCTATGTGGCTCCATCCCCACATCCAGCTCCAAGCTAGGACAGATCAGGAGGTCGGGTTTTGAAAGGGTTCGGTGAGTCATGACAACGAGAAGTGTGTGTCTTTGAGTTTAAGACAAGTGGATCTTTAAGACGTTGAGATTTCAAAAATCATGACCCGGTATAGTTCAAGGAAATCCAGGGTTGACTTATTTCCAGCTAAGATCTGCCTCTGTTTGCACGCCAGCCTGATTAGACACATTAACTCAGCCTCAGTAAGCATTTATTTGTTCCTGCCTTGTGGTCAGGGCTGCTTTATGGTGGGGATAGGAGAGGGGGAGGAAAAAGGGGGGTGAGGGATGGAAGGGGTGGGCTAATGGGGAGCTAATGGGGATGGGTCTAGGGCTGGAAGTGAGCAGGTGGGCCCCAAGAATGGCTGGAATTTTGACAGGTAGAAAAGGGCAGGGAGAGGGGCTGCATGTCATAGCATCTACACAGGGCTGGGGAAAGGGTGCTGAGCCAGTGCTCTGGATGTAGGACATGATGCAGAGATGAAGATTTGGTCCACAGACTGCCACGTGCATCACTTTGACATGGTCTCACCTTCTGCAAAGCCCCGTGTTAATGCACCTGGAAGATGAACCTGATGGTCCTCACTCCTTCCGTATCCACCTGGATGCTGCTTTCAGGTGACAGCCCTTTGCTTTTCTTCTTCGTTGCCATTCCCATCCATAAGAGACTCCCTCTGGTCTGAACCTCTCTGTGCTTCTCCCTCAAGTCTCCCTCTGAAGCCTGCAGCTCCTTTTAGGCCCAGCCTCTGTGCTGTCTGCTTTCTGTTTCTTCTATGAACTTGGGAGTCCTTGGAGAACACCATGTAGCCTTAAAACAAAACCTTCTTAGTGCCCAGCGCAGCTGACCACACAGTAGGTGACAAATTAATTTTAGAGGCATCAATAGGTTAATATCTTTGTAAAAATGGTGAGGTAAGGTGCTCATCTGTGCAGCTTGATTTTCACTGTGGAGTTGTCTCTGCTAAGGTCACATGGGTTATTCTCAGCAAGGGTTTCTCTATTGCTGACACCATTGAAGGAAGTATTTGAAACAGTATTTAAGTGGCAAATGATAGCTCTTATACTTAAGTACCTGGATAACAATTCAGGCTTTTACACAGGAGAGGGAGGAATTGTCAAGAAACGTAACATGAGCATCCCTGGATGCCCTAGCCACATGCACACTGTGTGAAGACTGAGTTTTTAGGGCAAATGTATTTAGCATTATAAACAGATTGACTGTAATTAAGATAATGGTCAGTCCCATTTCAAACATGCTTTTTCAACACACACTGCTGTTAGCTATTAAACTGGGGGTAGAGGATGCTCACCCACAATTGTGCAAAACATCTGTGGGTTTTACTGACCTCATAGTAGGCTATCTATAAACAGACTGTTTCACTGACATAAGAAGATTAAAGAGGACCTACTTTTAGAGGGGACCAGGGGCAATACAGTGATGACTTTGGATTGTTTAAAAAGCTTGATTTCAGTACTGTCAAGGGAGAAGCCAAAGGCCATTTTACAAAAGCATCCATTGGCATCAAGATTGAAGCAAAAGCTCATTTACTTGCCCTTGGTACTATGCAATTTATAACATCTCAGTTGGATGACTCTCCATCCAATAGTGGACTCTCCAGCTGGGGACAGGATACAGACATTTTCCTTTCCTGGTCACAGCAATGTAAACTGATATGGCGACTAAAGAGAGGGGTTTGGCAGGAGTAACCACACTCTAAAACACGCACAAGGTGGCAGGAGTAACCGCTCTCTAATACACACACACACGTGGCAGGAGTAACCACGCTCTAACACACACACACGTGGCAGGAGTAACCACGCTCTAACACACACACAAGGTGGTAGGAGTAACCATGCTCTAACACACACACAAGGTGGTAGGAGTAACCACGCTCTAACACACACACACAGTAATCCCGTTCTCTAAATGTGCTGTGACCAACCTCTCCCCTGTGTGCAGGTACATCCTGCGGGTCTTCCCATGAGTCAGTGGGAGACAATGAAGCTCTTATGATATGGGAATGAACTAACCTCAGGAGGCTGTAGAAGTCTAAGGAAAGGGCTCCTCTGCCCTGTTGTAAGGAGTCTGCTTGTTTTTTTCCCAGTTGCCCAGACTCCCAAAATAACCACACAGAAACTGTATTAATTAAATCACTGCTTGGCCCATTAGCTCTAGCTTCTTATTGGCTAACTGTTACATCTTATTTTAACCCATTATTATTAGTTTATATTTACCCACGAGGCCTTGTGGCCTACCAGCAAAGTTCCAGTGTCTGTCTCCGGTGGGGCTACATGGCTTCTTCTGACTCTGCCTTCTTTCTCCCAGCATTCAGTTTAGTTTCCCCTGCCTACCTCTATTCTGCTCTGCACAGGCCCAAGAGAGTTTCTTTATTCATTAACTAATAAAAGCAACACATATACAGAAGGACTTCCTACATCACTGCCTGGTAAAGATTCTCTGGAATAAGCCCAGTAAAGATTCTCTGGAATAAACACAAACAGACAGATTCACGAGAGGAAAAGGTACATGCAATTATTAATATTAATCTACAAGAATGCAGTCACACTGTGTGATTACCCTGTAGCTTAACTTTTTTTCCCCAGAAACATATATACCCTTTTTTTGTGTGGAAGAGGGGCAAGTAGGAATAGTATCAGCCACTGTGACCAAATACCCCACAAGAAGCAATTTTAGAAAAGGGTTTAATTTGACTTACAGGTTAGGGGAAAGGGAACACTCCACCATAACAGGGGAGTCTGATCACACGAGAGCCACGTGACCTCAGGAAGCAGAGAGTGAACAGGAGCCAGGACTGAGCTGTAAACCTCAAGCTGGTCCTCAGTACCCACTTCTTCCAGAAAGGTCTACCTTTAAAAAAATTTTAGTTTTTGAGATTATGTTATAGTTACATCAATTTACCTTCCCCCTTTGTCTTTTCAAACCCTCACACACACCCCTCCTTGCTCTTTTTCAAATTCATGGCCTCTTTTTCTCACTAATTTTAGTATATACATTTATGTGTCTATATTATGTATGCATATATATAGTATGTATTGAATGTATGTATATATGTGTATCATATATATATATATATATACACACACACATATACATATGATATCTGGGACCATGCGTTCAAACAGGCACCTATAGGGAACATGATACATTGAAACCACAACAGTAGAGGATTGTGAGGGAAACAGCAAATGCTTTGGAGCCTGCACCCAAGTGGGTTTGGAGAACACATCTGACCCTCAGAACACAGTGGCTTGCCCATGCTTCTCCGTGGTGTGGAAATGAAGGCCATTGGTGTGCGTGGGAAGCTGGATGTGCTGACAGACCGAATCTTCTTGTGAGAGGCATTTGATGGATGAAAGCTGAGGATCCAGACTTCAGGCAGGAAAGGGTAAGTATGCAGAAAGGGTCACCCTGCTTTACACGGGAAGGCCAGAGCAACCTTGACCGTGAAGTGGTTTCTAAGGCCTTGGAGCTATCAGAGCCCAGGAGTGCACTGTTAGCACGAGGGCTTCCATGACTTTCTATGAAGTGGAAAGGCTTATTCCACAATGACATAGACACAATGTTGTCACTTAGAAAGTGTAAGAAGCATGTTTGCTTTTTTACAAAAACATTCATTTTTATTTGTATGTGTGTTTGTGTATCTGCTTGTCTGTATCTGCACAATGTGTATGGAGTGCCCAAGGAGGCCAGAAGAGGGCCATGGACACCCTGGAACTGGAGTTACAGATGATTGTAAGCTGCCTGTGAGCTCTGGGAACCGAACTCAGGTCCCCTGGGAAAGCAGTCTATGCTCTTACCCACAGTGGGATTCTTGGTGGGACATGAGTGATGGCTGATCTGAAGTCCTTGGCTCTGATCTTCTTAGATCCTCTTTGCTGTAGGAGTTCAGTAAGTCTCCCTTCTTCCTTATTGTGCCTAGTATACCTCAGATCAAACATATTAATACAGTTCCATGTTCCTTTTAAATATATGCATATATATGCATACATATACATATATATAAAATCTGTTTTTGCATACACGGATTAAGTGTTGTTTATAAAAGTGCTCTTTCCTTCAGCTTGGTAGCTCTTTTGTCTTATTTTGGTTTCCATGCATCGTCCCCCTCAGGCCTGAAGCATTTTTGCCCTTTTTGAAGCTCAGGTCCCTGGGGATTTCCAGGACCTTGGCCTTGAATAAGCTACAGCAAAAATTCTCTCCCAGTTTTGAGAGCTCAGATGCTATTATGTACTATGGGAGTCACCTCTCTGCTTCCCCTGATGGCTCGCTCTGGGGTTCTAGTTTGGCTGCAGGCCTTTGAATGCGCAAGGTCCTATTCTAAAACTCAGGGTGCAATGGTGACATTTTGTTTCTTGTCGCTCAGACCAAAGTCACTTAAGGGAGAAAGGTCTGCTCTGGCTCGCAGTTCCAGAGGGTTTATGATGGGGAAGGTGCGGTGGCAGGAGCACAAGCTGCCTGATCACACTGTGTCCCTGTCAGGAAGGGATAAGTCACATCCCTAGGTAAGAGCAGGGAGACAGTGGTTATGTGCTAGCGCATACTCAGCTTGTTCCCTCCGCTGTCATTAAGTTCAGGGTCCAGACCGCGGTACAGTGCTGCTCCCATTCAGCGTGGGACTTCCCAGTTCCATGAACTCAGCTGAGACAATCTTCCATAGACATGCACAAAACCTGACTAGGTCTAAGCCATTTCTCAATGATACTATCTTACCAGGCGATTCCAGATTATATCAAGTGGACATGGGAAGTCGGCCGTCACCGTGACACAAACGGACTCCAGTTAATTTGAAACTAGAAAACACCCCAGTGTTTGCTCCTAGATTTAACATTTGGGGATACTTCCAGATTTAATTTTTCTTATCACTGATCCAAATAGCAAATGTTTCAGCACTATGTTTATGTTAAATGTCCCCAGAGGCTCATTTTAGATGTTTCTAGAAAATAGCAATGAAGGCTTTCAAGTAAAGAGTCCCAGGACTGGAGACAAAACAATTAAGGTAACAGGAAAGAATTGTCAGGCGCCTCCTTGTTTGGTCTTTTGTTCGGAGAGGAAAAACGTTTAAGAGTGAAGCACCCCGTTCCATAATCTAGAAGGAGACAAATGCGGAGGCACACCAGGTCAGAAATGAATTGGGGAGGAAACAGTCTGGATGGGGTTTGAGTGAAATGGTCCTCGGTGTGGCAGTTGAGAGAGGGAGCCTCTAAGGGAAGGGCCTGGGTGAAGTGCGGCCTTGAGGGTGTGCTCCCAGCAGGGACTCCGGTGGTTCTGGTGTGACCTCTGTCAGGTTAGTTCCCACCAAGGCGCACTTTCCAAAAACAAACAAACAAACAAACAAACAAACAAACCCGAGAGCTGTGGACCTGATCTCTCTGAATTTCTTTGACTTCCTGTTTGTCATGTGACCTTGCCCTTACGTGACACCCTCTGCCACAAAGCGCCCAATCGAGACCAAGCAGCTGGTCTTGGATTTTCAAAGTGAGTTAAATAAACTAATTTTTTTCCTTCTTAAAAGTACCTAACCTCGGGCTGGAGAGATGGCTCAGAGGTTAAGAGCACCACCTGCTCGTCTAAAGGTCCTGAGTTCAATTCCCAGCAACCACGTGGTGGCTCACAACCATCTGTAATGAGATCTGGTGCCCTCTTCTGGCCAATTACACAATATTTACACAATAAATAAATAAATCTTTAAAAAAATACTTCTTAAAGGTTTTCAGCCCTGCAAGATTTGTTTAAAAAAAAAAAAAAGTACCTAACCTCCAATGTTTTGCTGAGGCAACAGGAAACAGACCAGCACAGTGGTTAATGGTCGGTTGAAGGGAGAGGTGGTTAATTTCAGATACATATTTGTCTGGGAGAAGGCCTTTGGGGTCCTTTTCTCTCAGATCAGTTCATAGGAAGCTACATGCTTCTGAGGGACTAAGGCCACACGTTCCTCGTCTTGGCCCAGACTTTCTCCAGCATCACACTCAAGAGGCACAAAGTGCGAGCAGTCAGCTTGACTTTCCTCGGCTCACCTTAACGGTTATTAAACCACAGGTGTGCAGCTGACGGAGGCTCCAAGTTCAGCAGAGCACTCGAAGGTGGAGGGAGGAGAGGATAATGGAGGAAGAGAGGATTGATGGATGGGAGACCTCGAGGCTTGTTAAGAATTAAGGACTGATCTCTTTTTGTGACAAAAAAAATGTATTTTAGAATAGTTTTAAATTGGCAGAAAAATTATGAAGGTAGTATAAAACCATACATCCCATTTTCCCCACTGCCAATACTTGCCAGAAGTATTGAAAACAAACAAAATACACTGCATGAAATTCTCAAAAAAAATCAATAAAAATATTATATTAAAGTAAGCTAAGTATGGTTACAATTCATGAAAAATATGGATATGCTGTTATTAACTGAAGCACACAATCTGTCCAGGCTTCCTTCCTTTTCCCTTAGGTTCTGCTTCTTATCATAGGATTCCACCCAGGATACCACCTCAGATCTGGTCACCAGATGTCCTTAGGCTGTGACAGTTTCTTGGAACTTTGAGTGATCTGTCAGTTTCGATGGATAAAGGTGGCATACTGCCTTTGAGCTGGGATTGGTCAGGTTTGTATAATCAGACTGTGGATGGGTTTTGAGGAGGAAGGCTGCAGAGGTCAAGGGTCACTTTCATCTGGTCACATCAAGAGTAAACACTGCCATCATTACTTATCACCCGGCTCACACAGCTGACATAGCATTTGCCAGGCTTTCCACTGAGCGGTGACTCGTTCCTTACTTAAGTTCTTTGTAGTAGATGTGTGTATGTTCCACATATGTGTGGGAGACATGTGTGTGCTCATCTGTGTGGGAGGCGTGTGCATGCTCCACATCTGTGTGGGAGGCGTGTGCATGCTCCACATCTGTGTGGGAGATGTGTGCATGCTCCACATCTGTGTGGGAGGCGTGTGCATGCTCCACATCTGTGTGGGAGACGTGTGCATGCTCCACATCTGTGTGGGAGGCGTGTGCATGCTCCACATCTGTGTGGGAGACGTGTGCATGCTCCACATCTGTGTGGGAGACACGTGTGTGCTCCACATCTGTGTGGGAGACACGTGTGTGCTCCACATCTGTGTGGGAGGCGTATGCATGCTCCACACCTGTGTGGGAGGTGTGCGCATGCTCCACATCTGTGTGGGAGACGTGTGCATGCTCCACATCTGTGTGGGAGACACGTGTGCGCTCCACATCTGTGTGGGAGACACGTGTGTGCTCCACATCTGTTTATTCAGTTATTTATGTCAGCATGGATCTTGGAAATCTAAGTTTTACTTTGAACTATAATGCTATAGTTCTTTTTTGCTCAAAGTTAGCTTTAGCCCTTGGGAGTTGTCATCTGCTTCAGTGCCCGTTCATGTGCCGCTGTCATTAAGGGTCTCGGTGCATGTCCCTGCTTCCAGGCACTGTAAGATGCTTTAGGTTGGACTTGAGTATTTCCTGACCTAGCATTTAAGACTCATCATCAAAGCCAATGGTATATACACCTCCATATTTTGTTCTAGATGTCTTATAGCTTCATGTTTCACACATAGGTATACAGACAACTGTTCTGCTGTAAGTTCTGTGTGTGATATGAATGAAGCAAAGCTTGAGTCGTTGACCCATGCATTCTAGCACCATATGCCAAAAAACAAATAGCTGGAGAGATGGCTCGGTGGTCAGGAGCCCAGAGGATCAGGGTTCAATTCCCAGCACCCTCAAGGTGGTTCATGACCATGTGGTTCACTCTCAAGGTGGTTCACTCCAGTCCTAAGGATCTGATGCCCTCTTCTGGCTTCTGTGAGTACTGCATGCCCATTGTGCACAGATTTAGGCAAAACATTCACATACATGAAATAACAAATACAATTTCAGAAATTAAAATAAAACAAAACAAATACAAACCAAAAGGAAGCAAATTACCTTTGTGCCCATGTCTCAGATAAGCTGACTACAGTGAAGACTTCTGGGCGTCTGCCTCTGTGCTCTTCCTTCCTCAACTGCTATCGTGCTGCGCTGTAACATGGTCCTTAGAGTGAGTCTGGAGATTGGGTCACGTGGGTCCTTCATCTTTGCCTTTCAAATTTTTTTTGTTCTTCTAGGTCTGTTTTACTTCCATGGAGACAACATTCAGAAAAACAGCATCTTAAAAATTTGAGTGCCTAAATGACTTTTCCATTTTCCTTCGGATGTATGTGTGTATGTTTATTTATTTATTTGTGTGCAAGTGAAGTATGTGCACATGTACATGTTGACACATGCTTACGTGTAGAGGCCAGAGATAACAGGTATCCTGCCATGTCTCTCTTTATCTTAGTTCCCTGAGCACAGTCTTTCTCTGAGCCTGGAGCTGGACTAGTGCCCTGGCGGTCCTCCTGTCTCTGTCCTCCACACTGCTGGGGTTGCGGTTGTACACACAAGCACACCCAGATTTACGTGGATGTTGGGAATCTGAGCTCAGGTTCTGAACCACCTCTCCAGCCCATGTGTTTAAATTCTTGAACACAGACTATGACGTTATGTGTGAACAAAGACCATTTCATTTCTTGCTCTCCAAGTTGTGTGCTTCATATTTGCATTTGCTGGCCTGAACTTACTGAATTAGCTACAGTTTCCAAGAGGATGTTGAACGTGAGTGGTGAGAAGTATTCCTTGCTCCTTAGCCGAGGGGAGACCATCTGCTCGGGAGCCACTGGGAGGTGGTTGGACAGTTTGTGTTCAGAGTCTTACTGTTAGCAAGTTGAGGAATTCTCACATGATTCCTGATGCACTAAGAGTTTTTCAAGTCATAAATGCTTGGCAGGTTTTATAAAATGCCTTTAGCGCATCACTTGCTATTATTACCAGTTTTTCTTCTTTTGCTGGTGGTGTGGTGTCTTCCAGCAGGGTGGTTTCTGAAGGATGGATCCTGAGCAGTTGTCATAGGTAATTTTTCTATCATGTTGGGTTTGATTTGCTAATAGTTTGAGGATTTTTGCACCTGTGTTCATGGGGGTAGGCATCTAAGTTTCCTTTCTTGGAGATATTTTTTCAGTCTTGAAGATAAAGGTCTTCAGGATGTCCTGTTCTGGTTTTGACATTAGAATAAGGTTGACTTTATTGTAATAAACGCCCCCCCCTCCCCGCCGCTACTGTTTTCTTAGCTGGCATCATTTCTTCTGAAAGTTTGTTAATTCATCCATGGAACATTTTGGACCCAGTACTTTCTTTTTCCCAAGGTTTTTGTTTGGTTATTTGTAAACCAATTTAATGGGGATTTAATGCAGGGTGCCCCACATAGTAGGTATGCACAGACACTGAACATAGTAAGTGTGCACCGACCCTGAGCTATCTTCCCAGCCCACTAATTATTCATTTATATTTTAAGACAGATACAAAAATATGCAAGTTTTTTTCCTAGAGTTCATGTGACCTTGGTAGTTTATGTCTTTCAGTTGACTTTCTTTTTATCCGGGTCAATTTTTTGGGCACTGAATGCTCAAAGTATGTGCTTTTCAATTTTCATGGAACCAGTTATAAAATCATTTTTACACTTCAGATAGTATAATTTGAGTCTTCCCCCCTTTTTCCTTGATTTATCAGTTTTACTGATCCTTTCAAAGAACTGGCCTTTGTTTTTTTTATTGTTTTTATTTTCAATTTCATTGACTTCTGATTCAATACTTTCTTCTTGCTTTATTTCCTAAGGTGGAAACCTAAGTTATTGACTTTAGGTCCTTTTAAAAAAAAAGTTATATTCGCCGGGTGGTGGTGGCGCATGCCTTTAATCCCAGCACTCGGGAGGCAGAGGCAGGCGGATCTCTGTGAGTTCGAAGCCAGCCTGGTCTACAAGAGCTAGTTCCAGGACAGTCAGGGCTACACAGAGAAACCCTGTCTTGAAAAACCAAAATAATAAAAAAGTTATATTCAATTACATTTAAAAATTTCCCCTAAACTACTGTCTTTTCTGTAGCCTAATTTTTTCTTTTATTAAAATAATTTTTTCATACACTATATTCTGATTATGGCTTCCCCTTCTCCAACTCCCCTCAGATCTTCCCCACTTCCCCTCCTACACAAATTCATACCCTTTATTTCTCTCCCTCATTACAAATTAGACATCTAAAAAAATAATAAAATAAGATAAAACAGAGCAAAGTGGAATAGGACAAAACTAACAAATAGAAGAAAAAGAACGAAAAAGAAAATAAAACCAGCACAAGAAACACATACAGATTCAGAGACACACACTTTTGCACACAGAAATCCCATAAAAACACAGAGCTGGAAGTCATAACATATACACAAAAGATCTGTAAGGGGAAAAAAAATCCCTGACAGAGCATTATTCGACAAAGAACCTCCAAAAGTACCATTGAGTTTGTTTTGTGCTGGCTGGGCACAGCAGGCCACAGCAGGGCATGAAGCCTACTGGAAGAATGGTTTGGACACTCAGTGAGATGCCATTGGAGAAAACTAATTTTCCATTTCTTAGTGGTTACCAATTGGAGATCACTTCTGGGCTAGGAATGGGAGTTGTGTTCACCTCTCTCAGTGCTGGGCCCCCATTTGCCATAGACCAGCAGGTCGTGTGCTTGCTGCTTCAGTCTCTGGGAGTTCGTATGTGTGCCAGTCCTGCTGGGTTTAGAGAGTCTTGTTTCCTCGGTGCCCTCCACCCCTCTGGCTCTTACACTGTTTCTATCTCTTCTTCCACAGGGTTCCTTGAGCCCTAAGTGGAGGGATTTGATGGAGACATTCCATTTAAGGCTGAGTGTTCCAAGGTCTCTCATTTCCTGTGGAGTGTCTGGCTGGTGGGTCTCTGTATTTGCTCCCATCTGCTGCAGGAGGAAGCTTCTCTGATGATGGCTGAGCAAGGCACTGATCTATGAGTACAGCAGAAAGCCAGGAGGAGGCATTTCATTGCTGCATTCCTTTACCAGGACAGCTTAGCAGAATTGGGTAGCAGAACAGTAGTGTTTACGGGACTTGCATGTGTTGATACCCACATTTTCCCTTTAGCTTAAAGTGTATTTAACTTTGATTGAGACTTGATCTTTATAATATTTAGAAATGTGCTCTTTAAAAATATTTGGGGGATTATATTTCTGTTTTTTAAATTTCTAGTGAATTTCATCATGCTCTTAGACCATTCTTTTCTAATATAACAGAGAAAGATTCAAGACACCAAGTATGATCTGTTGATTTTCTCCTGAGACAAACGAGCTGCTACATACAAGCTGACTCTTTTTTTTTTCTTTTCAAGAGCGTGAGTGGGAGTGGGAGACTGAGGACAGAAGCAGGGTTGCTGGTGTTTAACAGAATGTGGGAGATGCTGACGGAGAGTCACACTTGTCTGTATGTCTGACACAGACAACAAAAACCACACAAGCCAGGACTGAAGACTTCAGTGAGTTGAGGGAGGATGAAAAGAAGAGGTAGAGTGAAAGGTTTGGAAAAGGGAGAGCCACAGGGACCCAGTCAGACTCTTACATGGGACAAAGTGCACTCCACTTGGCTCCGTGACCTATTTCTTAGCCAGACAGTACAGAAATTCAAGTCCTACGGTGCTGAAGGGGACCAGAGGGCTGAACCCTGCAATGTCCACCTGGCCCTTCAGTTCCCTATAGACAGCATCCTGGATATGCTGGGAATGGTGTGTATTTATGTCAAACTCAAGGAAAAATACCAGGAAAGGTTGCTGTGTGACCACACTGCTTTCAAGGCTGAGTTTGGTCATAAGACTCAAGCATCCCTCACAGTGTTAGAAGACGGCATTGCAAATGGGCCACACTTTGACCATAAACATGACGCACCTGTCCTACGACAGCAGGGCAATGATGGTGTGAAATGCTGTGGCTCCAGAAATGGCTGCAGATGGAGCTAGTTAACGGGGATGAACCACAGCCCTGTGGCCTACAATCTTCTGCTTGGTCCCCTTGTGGCCAGCACCAAATTCCTTCCACGGCTAACTGGAAGGCCAGGGAAGTGGATGGTTTTGACATTCTTTGTGTGTGTCTGTTTACATTTGTTTTGGTGTGCACTGTGTTGAGTAAGTGTATATTGTTTTCTTGTTTTACTACTGTTGTGGGTATTCTGAACCTGTATGACAGTTGGTGTGAACAGACTTGCAAGCTGGCCTGTCTGTATAGGCACCCTTAATCTATGTCAGCCTTCACCTGGGCACCAGGCTTTGTCCCAGGGATGTCTCGGGGAGTAATTTCCATTCTTATCAGTCTTAAGAATTAGGGTACAATGAATGAGCAAACTGCAGTACGAAAAAGTGAAATTACTTTCCTTAGGCCTTTCTGCTGTTAATGTCACATTCTAGAGCTGACAGCGACAGAGCTACGCTTCCCACTGAATACCATCACACCAAATTGCTTCGTCTTGGATGATTGATTAATTGGGGTTTTATGGAGGAAGAGCCCTCTTTTTCAGTCTAGCTGAATTCATCAGTGTAGGAGGCAGTAAGACTTAAACAGGTGGGAAGAAAAGTCATCTTCTGTAGGAACAAAAGGAATGTAGGAGGATCCAGGCGGGGAGGAACGTGCAACGGGGTATGGGCTAGAGGCTGTGACATTGGAAGTCAAGGGCAATTAGAAGAGAAGTTTTAGTTTCAAAGAAAACGAAGTCACGAGAAGTACAGAGAAGAGAGCTGGCGCTTGCTGGCCCTTTTGTTTCAGTTAGGCATGGTGTCGGACATTTCAGAAACCATTTCCTTATACAGTGCCCAGAATAAGTTTTTAAAATGTCCTAAAACCCCATGAATTCCCCTCTCATACTTCTGTGTCACAGAATAATGATTCAGGGTCCCAGAAAATAATGTTGTATAAAATTAGGACATGATGTTATACCATAGTATGTCCTAGACAGCAGGAAGTTGGCCATCATCAGTCTCTTGGCAGATACGGAGTAAGAATGTGGGCATTCTTACTATAAATAATCCAGGGATCAGGAAGTAGGTGGGACTGAGGCCTGGGAAAGGGCAGAATTTCCCGTGGACCAGCTAAGGATGAGGCCAGAGGCCAAACGGAGGTTCTGTAGGTGCTATGATCCCCTCGGTCTGTAAGGCACCTTAGAATCTGATGCTGTGGCCCACCCACTCCTTTGTAAACGCTATCCAGGTAGGACCTAAGGGCGGTTAGTTGAATTCTTCCTAACAGACTTCAGGTCATAGCTAATAGAAGTGTGGTGGTGGGTGTTGAAAGGACTGAGTCCCCAGGGAGCTTCATGACAGAAGATAGAGACTTGTTCCTCAATGGAGAGAAATGCATAGGAAGAATCCCCCTGTTCTTGTCCTTATTCTGCACACAGAGTAGCTATTCCAGGACCAGCACTGGAGATGAATGTATCAGGTAGATGCCGTCTTAATATAACGCCTCTCAGAGACACAGCAATGTGGCCTCATTTGCCCAGAAAGCTAGACACCTGGTTGCTTATGCTGACAGTTGGGCCAATCAGAACTATTTATATTTTAATCTTTTGATGGTGCTTACCTCACCCACCTCCTTAGACTGGATGAACGCCCTGCAATTACTTAGGACCACCCTGTGATGGAAGAAAGACATTCTTTTGATGGGTAATGTGTCAGTCCATTTGGGCTACTATAGTAAAATACATACTAGATAGCTTATGAACAACAGGAATTTATTTCTCACAACCTGGAGGTTGGGAAGTCCTTGATAAAGGGCCAGGAGAGGTGGGGTTGAATGGGGGCTTGTTTTCTGGTTCACTACTTTCTTGTCCCCCAAGGACACTGATTTCATGAGCCCTAATCATCCAGTCACCTCCCAGTTAGGGAACTGTTTCATTTAAATTCCAAGAAAAATACATGTCTATTAAACTAGTGAAGTTAGATTCACCAGCAACACAAGCAGAAAGTCCTTTGCTTTAGAAATTGAAAACTACTTCATGACTAATTATTTTCCCTTAGGGAGGGGTGGGCACAGGAAGTAAATGGTGAGTGTATTCTGAATTGCAAAGCTAAAGGACACACATTTGTGGTAAGCTGTGTTGTGTCGTCACCTTATGGCCCTCTTGCAACTAATTATAAAGACTGTGACATTTCATTTAAAAATTAAATGTTTGCTAGCAAGTGGTTGAATAAGTGAGCAAGTGGACAGATGAACAGATAGGGGGATAGCTGGACCAACAGATGGAACACAGTGTTCAAAGCAGAACTGGACATCACCAGGCAGTTCCGTGTTTCTCGTTGTCAGTAGCCTGACTTTCTGGGCTTATGACGATGGAACTTTTGATTTTCTTCTTGTATTATTCATATTATATATGAATCTTGAGTGTGGGCACCACACCTGTAAGCTAGAGGTGAGGGAGGGGAGCAGAGAGAACACTAGCCTGCCCTCAGCCAGACGGACGATGTTCAGCTCTCCCAGCTACTTCCCCAGCAGGAGCCATCTCCCTGCTCTGAGCTCTAGCACTCTCCAAACCCCTATCAGAAGATGTGAATCCTTATTTCACGTGGATCAAGAGAGGATTTTTAAAAGGATAACAATTATAGTTAAATCTTAAAGGGAAAGAAAGCTTGATATTTCGGGAATTGTATTAAGCTATTAACCCATATCACCTTGAGACACTCTGATGAGGTAGGTGCTGTTAAAGTTCTTAAATACAGAAGAAAAACAAACGTTGAGAGAGCAAGGGACTCGATGAAATCTCCATCGAGAAAGCAGGCTTGGGGTTTATGTTCAGTCGGCTGGTTCCAGAGAGCAAGCACTTAGCAATGCATTCTTTCAAATATACAAACCCATAGCCTGGCCCTGGCATGTGGCGGGCTTTCAGGAAAGGGACATTTCCAGTCCTCTTGATTTAGTGGCTATCTTTCAATGACAATGGTGACCTTTCCCTTGTGGTCAGCGATGACAGAATGGTAGAGGCACCGCTGGTGTGTTCAGTCCTGGTGAGCCAGACCAAGCTCCTGCTTGTCTTACGGTGCTGCCACCTCACCTGTGCCACTGTCACGAGCCCATCTGCAGCTCGTCAGCAACCACCGTCTGATTCTGCTGAGCCTCTGCTGGATGTCACACAGAGGATGCTCAGCAAACGCATTTCCAAGACAGTTCTGCCTAGTGTTTACGCAGGGAGTCAGGGGAGTATAGGTTTGACTTTTGAATTCACTTCTCTGTTCACCCACAGCTAAAGAGCTCCGATGGCCGTTTCAGTTTCACTCACTGTTTAAAGAGGCAACGGTGCTCACTTCATAATGGCACTGTGAGGGTTAGGTGAAGGTGTATAGCCAGGGCTGGGCAGATGCTGCAGTGTGTGTGTGTGTGTGTGTGTGTGTGTGTGTATTTACATGGGTGTACATGTATGAAGGCCAGTAGATGACATTGGGTGCTGTTCTTCCATTCCATCTACTGCCACTGGGGGTAGGGAACAAAATCTCTCACGGGCCTGGAACTGGCCATGTAGGCTGGACTGTCTGGTTAGTGAGCCCCTGGGATTTGCCTGTCTCCACCCTTCAGTGCTGGGGTTATAGGTGTGTATCACCACACATGATCTTTACATGGGTGCTGGGGATCCAAACTCAAGTCTTCGTTTGTGCAGCAAGCGCTTAGCCCATTGAGCCATCTCTCCAGCCTCTAAATGAGCAGTTTTTCTCTGTAAAAGCACCTAGTTTCAGGTAGTTTATTAAGTAGTAATAGGAAATGGACTAATATAGAAGCTTTGATATTGGGTAATGTGGCAGGATCCATTCAGTTGCAGGTAACTGCTGCAGGGAGAGACTGCTTGTTCGTCCTGGCTGCCCAGATCTGAAATAATCACACAGAAACTATATTATTTAAATCACTGCTTGGTCCATTAGCTCTAGCTTCTTTTTGGCTAACTTTTATTTCTCAATTTAACCCATTTCCATTAATCTGTGCATCACCACAAGATCGTGGCCTACCAGGTAAAGTTTCAGCATGTTTGTCTCTGGCAGTACTCCATGTCTTCTCTCAGACTCTGCCTTCCTTCTCCTAGCATTCAGTTTAGTTTTCCCCGCCTACCTAAGTTCTGCACTATCAACAGGCCAAGGCAGTTTCTTTATTCACCAATGGTATTCACAGCATACAGAGGGGAATCCTACATCAGGTAACAACAATGAAACTGAACTCAAACGGGCTTATGTGATTTAAGCATTAGTTTAATTGGCTCAGCTCACTGCACTAGGAACCAGGCTGGAGGACCTCAGTGCTGATTTGACAGTGCTGCTCCGTGATCATCAAGCATCCAGGGTATTTTTATCTCCGTGTTTCCTCTCTGCTCTGCCAGCCCCATCCCAAGACCATTTCCCTTTCTTGTTAGCTGCGAGATAATTGCCAGAATCTTCTGGGGTGTGATGCAGACGGCTGCTCTTCTACATCTCAGAAGAGGAAACTCTTGTCTGCCTGAAGCTGCTTGTGAACCTCTACAGTCTCGTTGGTGCTAAGGGAACCAGGGGACAGTGGTCAGGCAAGGAGGTGCTGGCTTGTCTTGAACCCCCCACTGTATCCCTAGACCAAGGTTGTGAGGCGAGAAAATCCAAACGTGGAGAAGAGGGACAGAGTGTTAGAGACATGCCGCCTTCTGAGCTTCGGAAGGAATCTGTGACTTACTGCTCTGCGCAGCCTGCAGACTGGGGACACCCTCTGTGCTTTAATCACTTCCTCACCCTCATGCTTCAAACCCTCTTCCTGGACATTTTGTCCCCTGACCACCAGCAGTAGCACAATGAATCGCATGAGTTTTTTCATTATTTGCACTGTTGGAAGCCGTCTACATTTTCACACCCATTTTCTTAAGATGCCCTTCCTATAATTATTAGAGACAAACATTGCTAGATCTTTACAAATCAAGAGAGCACACTGAAGCCTAGAAAGATCAAAGCAAGTCTCTCAGATTTGCACAACTTGGTGCTAGACTAGGATTTGGTCCTAGTTTGTTGGATTTCAAAGCCCATGCTGTTTTGAGTCTCTGCACTACCTTTTTACTCTAGAAGGCAGGCGAATATCCATTTGAAAATAGATAACATTCAGCCCTTCTGTTTTGAAGTCAGCCAAAGCAATAAAGAGAGCAGGAAGCAAAAATTCAAATGACTTTGGTGAAGTTAGGAGACACATGAAGGAGTGTTTTTAAAGGCTCCCAAACCATGCAGATGCTATGTGAAAGGAGCTAGCCAGAAGCAGAGAGAACTTAGTAAGAAATAGGGGATGTAGAAAGGCAGATAAAGTCTCCCACTCCAGACTTGGTTAGGTGGAGAAGTGCGGACTCTGAATGTATCTGTCAGCTCTTGCTCCATAGCAAACATCTGCAAACTCTACCAACTCAACACAGTTTCTTGCTTCTGTGCCTCCTGGGTGGCTGGAGGTGACCTATCTAGGCTGTTCTAAGTTTCCTTAGACTCCAGATGGAGGGGTTGGGTGCAAGGTAGCTCCATGTGGATCTAAACTTCCTCAAAGCGATGGCTACTCAACACATGTTTTTCTTATGATGATAACCAAGAACCAAGAGCTGAACAACATAAGGGCAGCTCATGCCCCTGGCCATGTCGTGCCTACTGGTAACCCATTAGCTGAAGTAAGTTGCATGGTTGAGTCTAATACCAAGGAGTGGGCACTACAGCCATCTGCCATCCATTCTATCACAGTGAAGGTGTGGACGTATGACACATGACAGCAGACAGAGAAGGGTGCAG